>PVJA010002511.1:78681-106396 GCA_004027025.1 Myocastor coypus
GCCTATTATCTATATACATAGGTATATAAGCTATTTCTACTTGATCAGTTCTGTCAAGATACTGAGATGCAGATTATTAAAATGTCACTAATTCTGATACCAAGCTGTAACTTTTTTTTTTTTTTTTTTTTTTTTTTTAGTACAGGGGATACAAGGTCTTTTACTACATAGATCAGACTCCTAGTGATTCTCCTGTTAGTAGTCTCCCCAGTGCTGGGATTACAGGCACACTCCACCACACCCAGTCTCAGTCACCATCTCAGCCTGCCCTATGGGTGGAGCTGGCACCACCTGCCAGGGATCAAACCCTGGCTGTTGTGCTCTGCCTAAGCAGGCCCTGCCGTCCCCTGAGCTATCAGGCTGGCTCTCAAGCTGTAACTTTCACTTCCCATCCCAGACTCAGCCTAACGTCAGCATGTAAATCTGGACTATCGTGCCTTTCTCCTTGATGCTGCGTCTCCGCAGGACAGGTGTGACCTGAGAGTCAGGAAATCTTGGCCTGCAAAAGTGGATCCGCTGAGGGAGCCATTGTCCAGGCTCTGAAGGGAAACTAGTCACACACTGTCCCCCTGTCCAGCTGCTGGAGTCCCCAAACCTGTGAGTGGAAGGACTTGTGGCTTTGGGCTCTATCTCTGCAACTCATTGTTTTTTCTTTCTTTCTTTCTTTCTTTCTTTCTTTCTTTCTTTCTTTCTTTCTTTCTTTCTTTCTTTCTTTCTTTCTTTTTCTTTCAGTGGGTCTGGGGAGCTCACTCAGGCTGCTTTAAGAGTGGGTCTGGGGATCTAACTGTGGTTCCCTGCACCTGACTGGGTTTGCCCAAGCAGGTACTTAAACAGCTGAGCTAACCTGAAAGCCACCGGTTGTATTTAACTTCATGGTCTCACATTTGTCACTCTGAGCTGGGGCTATGGTGACCTTGTGCTTGGCTTTCCTGTTGCAGGCTGACCTGCAGCACCCTGCTAATGGGTCCCCTCCTTCTCCCTGGCTTCTAGGAACTGGCAGGGTGTCTCTTACCTTCATATGTTTCCTGGGGACCTACCTGCCTCAGCCTATACATCAGTATGTAGAGCAAGTGTAGTGTCTGTCCCACAAACTCCATTCTGCAAAGAAAAAGTCTAAAGTCCAGATCCTACCTGGTGGCATGAATTTCATTTTAGCTCATGATAAACTCAGGTCAATTAGACTTTTCTTTATTGGTTCAGGATTCCCCTTCTCTTGTGTCACTTAGAAGTTGTAGGGTAGGAGGTGTGGTCTTCATGTGCCTCAATATCAAGGAGAAGGTGGCGTCTGGGCTTCAGGTGACCTCTGTTCACATGGGCATCAGCTGAAGAGCCATTGTCCCCACCAGTCTTCTAGTGCCAGTGTTTGCTGCTAGCAGCTCTGTGCAGCCCTTGTGGCTCCAGTGTTTAGTTCTTGCCCTGACCCTGGTACTAGTAGCTCACCATGCCTAAGAGCACATAAGGAGCATGAGGGGAGTTGAAGGTGGACATTGCTACTTCTCAAAAGTGTCTTGGAGTAGGATGCAGTTGGTCTCCAGGCTTCACACCCGTCTGTTAGTCTCTCCCTGTCCCACCCCCACCTGAGGACTCGGCCTGTAGCCCAGGCGTGGTGCCCTTGTCAGTTTTTCTCCCTCAGCCCACTTCCTTCTGCTCTGCCCCAGTCCACAGGTCCCTGCTTCCTTTGCGACCCTGGAGCTGCCCCTTACATTGGGATGCATTACTTTTGGTGTATTTGGCTGTGGTTACACAGAGCCAATGCTCCTCTAAGCTGCTGACTGTGGAAGTATTTAATATATTTTGAAGCTTACAAAGTTGGCCTTCTTTGCTGTACTATTCTGTCTGGGTTGATATTTTACTATGAATAAGGGGGCAATAGTAGAAACCTCAAGGAAGAAAAACTGACCCACCTTGTTACAACAGAACACCTTCCGGCCAGTTTCACGGATGTGGTGGCCTTCTTCCTATGCACTCTGAGCTCAGTAAGGCAAGGGGTGTACTGTCCTGAGCTGTTAGCTATAGAGTGACTCAAATGTGATGCCTATAAATGACTATTAAATGAACATACTTCAGTCTTTGGGTGAATGGGTGGGTAGGCAGAAGGAGGGAGGGAGGAAGGGAGGGAGATGGATGGGTGGATGGACGGACTGATTGGATAGGTAGGTGGGTGGGTAGATGGATGGGGGGTGGGGTGGATGGATGGACAGATCGGGTCATCCTCAGCCACAGGTGTATGTAATTTTCACGTACAGCATTCTGTGATCTGAGTAACAGGACTTTGGGACGTGGCCCTCTCCTGGTGCACATTCCTGCTTGTAGTCATCTCTGCCTCCTCATCCTGTTCTTCCCACTTGATCCCCACTTGATCCTCACTGCCACCGTTAGAAAAGTCCCTTGCCTGGTTTCTCTCTGTAACAAACACATGGATTCTCAAGCTGAACCCTACCAAGCGTGCTGCCTGCTGGTGAGCTTCCTCTGCCTTGGCAGCTAGCCTGGCGTCTTCTCTCACCTCCACACTAACTTGACATGCTTTCTCCTATGGCACTAGACCCTGATTCTTGTTATCTAATGTCTGGATAGATTATAAACAGTTCCCATTTCCTACCTCCTGTATCCACAGTTCTCTGCTTTTTTTTTTTCCTGCTCAGATTTTCTATTAATTTTGCTTCCCAAGATGATCTGGTCAGGATCCCAGATATTTACTATTCTTAAAATCTCCTGCCTCATTTCCCCCTGTCTTCGGCTCTCCGCTTCCAGCTCCTAGAGTGAAAGCCTTTCGCAGTGTAGCACATGGCATTTACGTGAGGTGGTCTGCCTGTACGTGGCTTCTCCCCTCCAACACCTTGCTCCCTGAAGGAGCCCTACAAACTGGAGGGATCTCACAGAAAGGACATTTGCTGGACATTCTGCGGTAGACCGAGCAAGACCTCATTCTCCCTCTGGGCACAGGCTTTTTCCTCAGGAACGACTGCAGGGTGTATTGGCAGGAAGAGAGCGAAAGGGCTCCTCCTCATTCCTTGGGTAGCTTTCATGATTCATCCCTTCAGACATCTGAGGGTGGCAGGGTGGCCCGGCGCTCCATATCTTCATTCCATGGAGTGGCTTTGTGTTCACTGTCAAAACCTAGACATCACCAGGCATGATGACACAGGGCTATAATCCAGCATCTTGGAGGCTGAGGCAGGAGGACCACAAGTTTGAGCCTAACCAGAGAAACTCAGCAACTTCACAAGATCTTGTCTCAAAAATGAAAATAAAATAAATAAAAATAAAATAAGAAGATCTGGGGATTTAGGTCAATGCAAAGGCCCTGGATTTAATCTCTGACTTAGGAAAATAAGTCCAGAGGTAGTGCTAAGGCACTAGGCACTATAGATGCAAGAATAGACCACATCACAGGCTAGTGGTTTCTAGGAAACCCCAAGAAGCTATGTTCCACTCCTGGGCCATAGGATGAGGAGAAGAAAAAAAAAAAAAAAAAAACAGCAGCAGAAGGCTGGAGTTGAAAGGGAATAGGGGCCCAAAGCTATCACCATGGCAAGGATATAAAACAGTGTGATTTTTAGAAACCTTGAAAGCTGGTCTTTCTGAAGAGCAGTGGATAAAGGCCAAGAGTCAATTTTATATGAACATCGGAGGCCAAGTGACCTCAGAGCTGCACTGAATCACATTCATGTCTTTATTCATTACATACTATATTTCCTTCCACAGGTCTCACTTGATAAGATTTGACCATGGAATACCTATTTAAACTGTGTTTTTTTAATTTAATATTTTTTATTGTTTAAATTTAACAATGGTTATATTACATATTTCCATCATCAGATCAGTTTAGATTAATACATATAGGTATATAATAAGATTGATCAAACAATTAAACATTAACCCTTCTAAATCAACATTACTTTTTCTTTTCTTTCCTTCTTTCTCTTTTCCCCTTTCTTTTCTTTGAAAGTTGACATATTGCATATTGTCCTCACAATCGTTCTACAGAGTATAGCGTGTGGGCATGACCCACCTCCCTATTGATGTAAACTGTGGTTTTGAAAGTAGGTTTAGTTCAAAAACCATATACACAGGACAGGTAAGGCCTTGGGGAAGACCACAGGCACATGCTCCTCTGAAATATGCCCTGCACATTCTCGCTGCTCATCACTCGCTAAGCAGCAGTTTGTGTAAGTTATTTACCATGTCTAGCATCACTGACCTGCATGGGAAGTGCGGTGGAGACAGTAGGTGGAGACAGTAGTACCCGCTTGAGAGATGAGCAACACTGCTTAGCTACTGTAGCTCAGAAAGGGGAGCTAGCTCACAGCAACTGCTTAAGACCACATCCGACATGGGCCCTGTCATCCCCACCTCTGCCAGGGTTGGCCTATGGCATATTGCATGGGACAGAATTAGTCCCTGATCCCCAAGATTAGGATAAAAGGGTACTGGAAGAAGCCAGGCCATGCAGGGAGAGGACACTTAGTGGGGAACTGAAGCCTTCGCTCCATGCAACTGCAGTCATGGGTGAGCTTGGACATGATCCTCCAGTTCTTGTCAAGTCTTCAGGCTCTTTAGCCTCCGTTAAAAATTCTTGAAAGACTGTGTACGCCCTCCCATACAAGTCCCTCAACTCCTGACCCTCAGAACCCCTGAGGTGATGTTTGTTGTTTCCAGGTGCTAAGTTTTTTTGTTTGTTTTTCTGTATTTTAGGGCAGGGTATACAAGGTGTTCAGGGTCTCACTACATAGATTGGACTCAGTGATTCTCCTGTTTTCAGCCTCTGGAGTGCTGGTGTTATAGGCATACTCCACCACACCCAGTCTCAATTGCCTTCTCAGCATGCCTGGGGGATGGGCCAGCATAGCTTCCAGTTGCTAAGTTTTGAGCAACATTTATTTGTTACACAACATTTACAAAGGATTAATAATCATTAGCCTACTTGCTGTTACTTGACTGTGAACATAGAACATATATATATTAGGCCATTTGAGAAGATAAGTTTTCCCATTTACAGAAAGAGGCATTCTTCATATCAGAGCACTCTTCGTTCAGGGGCCTTTTTCTCTTCAACCTCCCTGCTTCCCTCTGTCCCCCTCTTTCTCACCAACACAGTAAGTCCTCAACTTATGACATTCCAGCTGTGAGCTTTCACAAATAGAAATGAACCTTGCATAATGAACATTCATAATGCAAACAAATCATGGAATTACTGTAGGCCATTTTAAGATAACTGTAAATATAAAAATAGTTTATTTACAATATTTTTGTGTGTTTGTTGGGTTTTTTTCTGCTATACATCAGATATTGTGTCAAAGGTGTATGAGACTCACTTTGTCAGCCTTAAGAACAATCTGACTTAGGAACACTTTGCTGGAACAGAATTCTTGTTTATAATTTGGGCACTTGCTGTACTGAGGATTAAGTCTAGGGCCTTCACACTGAGCTACAGCCCCAGCCCCCCGCCCCACCCCCCCCCCTTTTTTTTTTTTTTTTTTTTTTTTTTTTTTTTTTTTTTTTTTTTTTTTTTTTTTTTTTTTTTTTTTTTTTTTTTTTTTTTTTTTTGAGATGATCTCATTGCATCACTAAGATGCCCAGCCAGGCTGGGCTCCAACTTGTGATCCACCTACTTCAGCCTTCCAGAGTGCTGGGATTACAGAGGTATTCCATGCTTCCCAGCTGTTTAGGGTATTTTTGAAACAGACTCTGACAAAATGGAGAAGAGTGTCTAGGAGAGGGGTAGAATTTGAAATCATGCTATGTAAGACACAAGTGAAGGAATTAGATAGTACACTACTTAAAAGCCATACAAACTGAGGCTCAGTTGTCTCAGGCCAGCCAGGTAGTTCAGCAGAGTAAAGCTTCTACTGAGGCAGACTCAGGAACTGATGCCATTCTGACGCTGCCCTTGGGGCACACTGAGATGATAATTGAGACTGGGCAAGGTGGCACATGCCTATAGTCCCAGGGCTTGGGAGGCTGAAAACAGGAGGATCACTACAAGTCTGATCTGTGTAGTGAGAGCCTATAGACCAAGAACTAAATACATTAAAAAATAAATAAATAAGTTCACTGCCCTCATGCTCCTGTTTTTATCCCCAAACCATATGTCCATCCACGGTATACATTCTGTGGCCCACGGCCATTTTGCTAATTCACTGCGCTATGGCCCTTTGTCTCATCCTTCCACAGGTACTATCTGCTTACCTCTTCCATCTGACCACTTTGAAGCTTTCTATTTTTTTTATTATATTAATGTATAGTCATCAACTTGCAGTCATACTTGTTCTTACAGATTTGCCAATAATTGTTTTTGTCTGGATGTTTTCTAAAGAAAAATGCATTTTATTTTTAAAAAGAGTGAAGATTTGCATGTTTCCTTATGTGTCAAGGGCTGAATTGTGTGCTGCCAGAATATTCTATGTTGAAATTCTAACTCTGGTATTACAGGATGCAGGCCTCCATGGGGACACAGCAAGAAGACATCTATCAGATAAACAGAATGGCCTCAGAAGACATGACAGCTTGACTCCAGGGCATAGTGGCACATGCCTGGAATCCCAGCACCCTGGGAGGCTGGGATAAGAAGATCATAATTTTAAACACAATGTGTATAACTTAGCAAAACCCTGTCTCACGAAAGGGCCGGGGGTGGGAGGTACCTAAGTGTGAAGGCCCTGGCTTCAGTTTCTAACAGCTACTAATCAAACTACACCTTGATGTTGGACTTTCAGTTTCTAAAATTGTGAAAACCCATTATATTGCTCTAGCCATGCCTTCTGTGGCATTATATCATAGCAGCACTGGAACATAATGTAGCATGACAATTCCTTGCCTCTCTGTGGTTCATCTCAGTACAGGATGCTGCTTCCTGACCAGAGGATTATAGCTCAACATCTGACGACACCAGGGAGCCCATTCTGGAATTCTGCTGTCTTTCTGTGTGTGATTATTGGGAAAGGGTAATGCGGATTGAACCCAGGGCCTTCACAATGAGCTACATCCTTGGCTCATTTTGAGATGGGGTCTCACTAAGTAGCTCAGGCTGGACACAGACTTACAATTTTCCTGCCTCAGCCTCGCAGAAAACTGGATGTATTATACATATGGGCCACCATGCTCAGCTAACATTTCGTATGTGTCTTTAATGTGGGTTGTACTAACACTTTTTATGTGTACCATTCTAGGGTTCCCCCACCAGCACATTTTCTCACAAATTTATTTTGTTGAGTGTGACTGGAATTGCAGAAATGGTATAAAGGGTTCCAGGACATAAATTTCTTTGCTTTTTAAAAATTTTTAAAAATTCATTTTAATGAGAAAAAAAAGATAAAATAGCAATGAAACAGTCTCAAAAATGGTTACAATAATTAATACAATGCATATTGTTGTCTTCATAGTAGTTATTCAGAGAACAACATGCAGACTTGATATCTTGTATAAACAATATTAGCACAAACTTTTATTCTCAATGAGCTAAGATAAAATAGCTGTATATCTATCCTAACTCTCTTGCATATACATACATATTTTTTTCTTCAAAAAAGCTTTCTTTTTGACGTTTCTAATACTATGATAAAACATCATGCCATGCTTTATAAATAGATTTAACTCAAAGATACAGTGTGAATCATAAAACAAAAATTATAATTAAACAACATTCAGAAAATCAATTAAATATTAATTAATTAAAAATACTTCAAAACAATATTTCCAAATTCAAGTCAAATTGTGAGTCCAATTTAGAATTCATAATGTTGTGTATTATAAGTATGAATCTGTAATCAATTCAAAGTACTTGCATAGTATTTGAATAGGTTAATATGTATACAAATATCAACTAAGAAAAAGTTTCCATGGTAGTAAAGAACTACTAAGAATAAAACATGACATAAATATTGGAATGGCAAATATATGACCAGAAGTTCTAACATTTTGGGGATAGAATATTGCACAAAGTTCTAGTATGTCATGTACATAGACAGTGTCCATGACTCTTACTGGTGGCCAGCTGTCACTTGTGGTGACTGAGTTACTGCCATTTCCTTGATATCTACCTTGTAGACCCAGACAGAATCATGCCCCATAAGGTGCAAGAGAAGTCCATTTGTATAATATGCTGATGGAAATAAATGCTGTTGTATACAAAAGAGTGGTTAAAAGACTGCTGTTATATATCTCTTTTTCTCCTGTGTTTAATTGTTTACCCTATTTGGTGAGGTCTTTCTTTTCTCCTTCATGGAGTTGTGGTCGTTTTTTAAAGAGAAATCTACCACTATTCTAATGGGTTTTCCTATGAATGTGATCTGTTTCTTTTCTCTAGCAGCCTTTAGTCCATTGTTCCTGTGCTGAATTTCTGGGATCTTGATTATTATATGTCTGGGTGTGGTTTTAATTGGGTTGGTGTTATTTGGAGTTCTATATGCTTTAGTTACCTGAATGTCAGATTGTTTCCCCATATTTGGGAAGTTTTCTGCTATTACTTCTGCCCATATTTTTTATATCATTTGTATTGACTCCTTCTTTCTCACTGATGTCTATTTGTTCATCTTTGCATCGTCTTGCAGATGTTGTTTTTAAGAGATCTTACCTTTTCACTTGCTGCAATGGTGTCTTTAAGTTCTGAAAGTGTATTTTCGCTTTCATTAAAAAGATTTTTCCAGCTTGTGATTGAGGTTTTAATTTCCTGTATAGCACTTGGAATCTGCTTCATGCATTCTATTACTTTCCTATATTGCTCATTCAAGGATTCCATTATTTTTCTATTCTCTATTTTTTACCAGTGTCTTCTTTAGAAGCACATAGTACTTCTTTCACTATAGTTATCATTTCTTATTTTTACTTCAGAAATTATTTCTGATCTGATTTCCTCTATATCTTTCTGCAGTTGTTTCTTTAATTCATATGCTATTATTTTAGAGATTTCAGGTGTGTGATTTATAATTTCTTCTATGCTATTTTCTCCTACATTTGTTTTGGGTAGGCTCAGGGCCTGAGAGCACATTCTTTTCCTTCTCTTTTTCATTTTGTACAACTCTGTCTTCTAACCTTTGGTGTAGAGATTTGGTAGAGTCCTTACCTTAGCAGCAGATCTGAATCTACCAAGTTCCAACTCGTCCAGGTGGGTGTGGTTTGGGTCTGGTTACTGAGCTCTACTTCTTCCTGCTGCAGCCCTTAGAGGTGAACCTGCTGTGCCACTCTAGGAAGATATTCTGCTCCTGGATCAGCTGGGAGGGTCTTGTCTCCAGTTTCTCTGCGGGGATTTCTGAAGCAGTTTTCCACACTAGGCCTGTGTGATGGACGAAGTTCCACTTACTTGCTGGGCCTGGTTGCTGGGTCAAATCTAGGACATAAACTTCTATATCCAAAACATGTAGTGAAACTGTGTGTAGCATTTATAGGTGGTGTGACCATAATTTAAAGTTCATTTTGACATTACCAAGTCCTTAAGACTCTTTTCACTTTTAATTATTGCTTTTACTAATGCTTACATTGAAAATATATGTTCTATAGAACAATGTACAATCACACAATCTTGTCAGTTAGGGCTCTTAGTTACAAGTGACACCATCAAGTGAGCTTACTCAACGTGAGACTGCAAGAAGGATGGCTATTGTGGCAAGAGTATGACTTATAAAGGTGTGGGCTTGGGACAGCATGGTTGGCAGTGAGCACTTTAAGGGGGTTTGGCTAGAAAGGAGAGTTCTTAGGTTGCTGTGGAACAGGATCTAGGAAGAGATTATGCCAATCCAGTCTCTGCTTCTCCAGTGTGTGTATGTGTTTCTGTCTCCATCTGTCTCTGTCTCTCTCCCTAACCCTTTCTCTTCCTCCCCCTCCCCACTTTGCTCTAGCTCACACTCCACACGTTACCATGTGGTTTTCTTGCCAGAAGACCAAAGCAGTGCTGTCTCCTGCTCTTGGACATGACCCTCCCCAACCATAAGACCTGTGGTGCTTCCAGAGAGGCCAGTGTTGGGCGCTTCACTGCAGTGACATAAAGTTGACTAGAGTATGGAGGTGAACCTCTAGATGCCCTCCATACTCCAGACAGAGTCCAGATGTTCCTTCACATTTACCCTGTCCTCTGGGAGCGCATGCTGTTGCATGTCTTGTCATGATTCTTGGAGATAGGCACTACAACCACCATTTTACAAACACAGACACTGTGAACCCAAAGTAAAATGACTTGCCCAAGCTGAGAGGTGGCCAAGCCAAGAGATGGAGGCAGATCCATAACCTCCTGCTCTTTGTGGTCCTACGTTTCAAACTGAATCTTTTTTTTTTTTTTTTTTTTTTTTTTAAGAGGCTAGTCAGGTATGACAGGGGAACCTGTAATCTCAGCAGTCTGGGAGGCTGAGGTAGGAGGATCTCAAGTTTGAGCCCATCTGAGGGAGCAACTTTGTGTGTAAAGAACTTTGTTCAGAACTGAAACATGAAACACTTTTCAGGCTTTACTCTATTTTTATTTGTTTATTTGTTTGTTTGAGACAGGCTCTCCCTATACAGTCTAGACTGGCTTCAAACTTGTGATCCACATGCCTCAGCCTCCCTACTGCAGGAATTACAAGTGTATTCCACCACACTTAATCAGTATGGATTTGTTGAATTAAACGCACCCAAAAAGGAACTAATACAACTTTGCTAAGGGCTTACGATTTCTATACCTCTCACTTTGTAAATTTAAGATTAGAGCCAGACAATGAAAGAATGATTTGGCCCAGTAGATATCCAAAAACTGCCCATGAAATTGGCAGTTTCTCAAGTTGTGGGACATTTGGGTGCACTGTGGAGTAGACTCACAGAGGAATTAGATTACTGCTTGCTCTTCAGCTTGATTTCTTTCTCACATCTCATCAGAAATCTGAGTCTTTCTGAAACACCTTAGATTCTTTGCTACATAGCCTTTATATGACCCTGTCTGTCCTCATGGTTGCACCCCAATACCCTTAGAATACTCTTTCAACATCATCAGAAACATTAGATTTCAGTTTTCATCCCAAAGAACCTAACATTTACTATATTCATTTAATATAGAAAAGTGACTTTAATAACCTCAGCAACCTGGTCACTAGCAGTATCCACAAATAAGATTTTATAAATATAATTTTTGTGGCTATGAAAATGATCAAAGCTTCATTTTCTTAGTAATAAATAGTGGTGTTTCTTAATGAAAAAAGAAATATTGGCCTCAAGCTTTTTTTTTCCCCACAGAAATGCATTTAGAGTCTGTTTGAAGTATAGCTCAAAGCAAAGAGACCCCTTTACCAATAGTTCCAGGTGATTCTCTGTATGAACTGTAATTGACTCAGTTAGGTCAAATGCCCATATCTGAGCCCCTGGTGGGAGTCAATCCCAGTCAAGCCACTGAAATAGGGAGTAGAGGGGAGGCTGGCATAGGATACAGAGTTGCTGTGAATATTCTAACTTGTAGTACATTTATTTTATATTTTAATATACTTACCTCTTTACCAAAAGACAAGCAAAGCTTCTCCAAAATTATTCCACAATATTGCCACATGCACACATTGATAAGTCTACTGTGTTCTGTGTATAATACAGGTAGTAGGTTTAAAGGATGAATGAGACAGGCTATCTCTTGAAACAACAAACCACTTTCTGTCAGCCAGGGAATTGTCAGGGAAAGAGAAAGCATCATAATGTGTTTCAAACATGAGCACAGGGCAGTTGTGACAGATGTTCTAAAAGAGCAAAGGAAAAAAAAAAGAGAGCAAAGGAAAGTAGGAAGGAGGCCAAAGAGGGAGGCAGGAAAAAGAGATGAGGTGCAAGCTTCTGGGCTGGAGTCCGCAAGTCACAGACACAGCCACCATCTTGGCCAGAGACATTTGCAGTCATTGTGGGTGTGCCAAAGCCACGCTACTGACACAGGGATTGGAGGGCGTAGAAGATGCTGGGGGAGCTGTCTACCCCAGCTGCTTCACAGTATCACAGGAAGCCAGCCTCAAATAGCATGCTGCTGGCAACTACCACAGTGTTTGGAGCCAAATGTTGGACAATTTTTCTTCTTTCTACATCCTGATCTCCCAGAAGTGCTTTTATTGACTGACTATAAGAATCTGACTGGAAAGGAAACCTGGGAAATGTAGTTTGTAGATTCCATATCCAACTAAATGAACTACAGAATGGTAGATGTGAGGCTGAGTGATAATAGGCAAATAATGGTATCAATAATTAAGTCAATCTAAGGCTATAGTTTAAAAACAGGTAACCCATCACATGTTAGATGAGCACACAAACAAATAACCTAACCTAGGTATGGACAGTGGAAAACTATCTGAAGCAGTTTTGCAGAGGTACATATCAACTACACATTCATTTATTCTTTCATTTAGTAAGTATTCAGTCACCTATTATCTGCGAAACAAAAGGATGGAAGAGACCAAGTATAGTAGGGAGCAGGTTACATGAAACACAGAAATGTCTGTCACTCTGTGGGGGACTGGATGACAGGAACTAATTGTCAGAGTTAAGAAAAGATCTGTAAAAACACTTTTATGGGAGAAAAGTCATACCCTGAAGCATGGTGGGGAAGCATGCTAGGCTTAGCCTTATCCTTCCTTCTGCCTGATAAACTGACTAGATTACTCTAGATAATGTCATGTATCAGATCTCCTTCATACATTTGCTAATCCCCCCCCCCTCGTATTTTCTTCCAATAAGAGCCAGAGAGTTCTTGGTTTGAGACTTCCCCCTTGAGACCCCCTCAGGGTGGATGTGTCTTTGGGGCAGTCCCTCTGAGTCTGCCGGTGTTTGAACCAAGTTTCATCTCTGAGTTAGCTTTTCATCTTCTGTACCACCACAGTTGCACACTGGCAACTGCTGGCTATTTTCCTCATCACTGAGACCCAATACCTAATGCTCACAGATGGAGGGAGGAAAGGTTTGCTGCTTGGCTCACAACCTGTAGAGCTTTCAGGCTACATTCCATTGGCTCCAAGGCATGGTTGCTGATGGCATGGCAATGGGGAAGTGCCAATAAGGGGTGCATGGGAATGAAGCGGGGATCAGAAAACAACAAGCTCTGGGCCAGCCAAATAGCTCAGTGAACTAAGGTGCCTGCTCAGACAGGCTCGGAGATTGGGGTTCAATCCCTGGCATGCCATGCAAGCTCTACCCCCAGGGGTGTGCTGAGATGGCAACTGGCACTGGGCATGGTGGTACAGGCCTGTAATCCCAGTGCTTGAGAGGCTGAAAACAGGAGGATCATTGAGTCCAATCTATGTAGTGAGATCTTGTATCCCTGTACTAAAACACATATTAAATAGATAGATAGATAGATAGATAGATAGATAGATAGATAGATAGATAGATGGTGAGTCCTTCCAGAGCACAATCCCAGTGACTGACCACACAGTTGAGATTTCTGCCCCCAAACTGTAGATATCAGTAGAGTAATCCACAGATGATTAGCATGAACTAGTCACTCCCCCAAAGCCCCATTATGAGTACATGAGACCTTGAAGGGATGCTAGATATAAACCATAACATTCCACCCCTAGTCTCTAAAGGTCTCATGAGCATCCCTTTATGAAAAATACATTTCACCCGTTCCTAAGAGCTACCAACTTTTAGCACTGCTCAAAAGTCCAAATCCAAAGATTCCTCTGAGATTTTAAGATGCACTTTTACCTGTCATCACTGTAAAAGCCAAGAGCAACATTGCTAACATATAAAGGCATAGGGTAAACATTCCCATTCCACAAAGGAGAAATGGGGGAGAAACAAGAATAGGACCAAGGCAAAAACAAAATCCAGTAGTGCAAACGTTAAATCCTGTGGCACCACTGGGGCATCAGGGTAATTTGTGGCGACATGTGTACTCCAAATGGACTGGGTGGCAGGCTTGATGAAACTTTAGCCAGCTCTTCTTACTTCTTATGGCTTTCCCCAGCTATTTCACATTTCTGGATTTACCAACATCCTGGGGGGTTCACTGCACTTTAGGCTTTACTTTCACACCTTCATACATTGCTCTCAGGGGCATACTGCCTGGCCTCCCACACCTTCTTCAGAAATCTTGGTGGAAACCTTCCATGACCCTACAAGTCTTAAGTTCTGCATGCATATCATCATATGGATGATGCCAGGATCTAACACCAACTGGAGCAGTAGCTGGACCTTTTCGTTCCTTACTGATAAATGCAGAGTCCTTTGAGTGACTAGATAGCTAAGCACTGGAAACTGAATCCAACGGAATAAGTTCTCTAAGAAACCCTTTCTGAGTGTTCTGGGGCAACACCAATCCTCTGCGCAGATCCCAAGTCTTCCAGCCTTGTACCCTGGAGCCTACAAAAGAAAAGGTCTCATGGCTTCCCTCAGGATGCCCGCAAGCAATTTTCCCTACTTTTCCTTCAGTAAAGTGTGCACCTTCTGGAGTTTTTTGTTTTGTTTTGTTTTGTTTTTGTCCTTGTTTTTGTACCAGGGATCAAACTCAGGATTTGGCACTTGTCAGGTAAGTACTTTATCTTCCTGGTGCTAAAGCTTCTTTTTAATGTTAATATTTTCAGCAACCAAAAGTCTCCTCTGCTCTATATTTGTGAGCTCCCTTTACCTGAACTTCCTTTCTGGGCAAGATCAAACTATTTTAACATGCTCCTAATAGGGCTATAATATATATATTTCACTGTCAAGTGGCTTGAACCACCAGTTGTACATGTATGTCTCTCCCATCAGGCATCTCTTCACTAATTTTATTAGCAAAAGACTGCTCAAAGTGATTACATATGCTTGTACCACAATCTACTCAATGGCACAGGGCATACTTCCTTCTTTACCTTTGCATTCTGTCCATGTTATAAACCTCTTGGTTGGTGCCACTCACATGAAGAGAGAAAAGAAAGTGATTCTTCCTTCATCAGTTTGCAGCTTACTTGCCAGTCATTCAGACACACCCAGAACTGTGCACCATTAGATTGTTAGGTAGGCCTATGATGGCGACTGTGGCTTGTGTGGCACAGGCAACGCACAGAGCCTTCTCTACAATCCTGTACAAGTTGTAGGAACTGTTTTTTCTAGACCAGAGTCTCAGTATTCATGTTTAATTGCAGGGTTGGCACTTTGTCATACATACATGGGTTTTGCATTGGAGTTTCAGCCTTTGGTCTCCAGAAGGCTCTCCATCACTGTGGTAGGTCTTTCTTAATCCCTCCAAGTTGACACCACAATTAACTATCACAGTCGCGTCATGGAAGCACAAAATATGGGTGGGAGGAGTCAAAGGGGAAAGCGAGGAGGGTGGTAACAACCATGCGGAGGGATATGGATTGTGGTCCTAAGGAGAATACTGAGTAGGCAGGGAAATCATTGGGGAGCATCAGGCAGAGAATGACATAAACAAACCTATGTTCTGGAGAAATCACTTTGACTACCATGAAGAAAATATGTAGAGGGACCAGACCTGGTAATATACCCTATTTGTGAAGTTACTGGTAACTATCCAGGCATGACACACACCTTGAGGGCCTAGGCCTTCTTCGTGTCAATCAAAGCAATCTCACATAGGAAACTGCCCACCTCACACATGAGTCTGGCTCCACTAAAAGAACTATAATGCCTCTCAGCCTGACCCTCAAATATCTTGAAGATATCATGCTCAAGAATATTTATATAGAGTTCAATATATTTAGCAAGGAGCTTGAGTCTTTCTGCGTATTTAAAGACTGCCATTACATATGACAGCATACTTAAATTCTAAGAAAAGAGATAAAACATCTATACTTATTCCTAACCCTACAGCTCCATATTTCCATATATTTACTCTGAGTTGTAATGACTTATAAAGAAACAAAATGGAAAAAATGTGCTACTGTCAGTTCAAGTTAGTGTGAGACTTTTCAGCATGGTCTACGATTGATGGCAGAACAACAGGGGCCCCATCCATGCCCACACTTGTTCTGAATACCTTAAATGAGCACAAGTTTCCCAAGACACAATCTTTACCTTCAGAGAATTAATGCTCAACTAATGCCTAAAAGCATGATAGCCTTCTTTAGGCAATAGCTGTATGAGTCAGTCTTCCTCTTCCACACATCTGACACTCACTATGTAAAGGATGAGAGGTTTACTTGGCCCACAGATTCAGAGGATTCAATGTGTAATCAGGCAGCTCCAATGAAGGAACATCATGGCAGAAGGGTATGCTGGAGCAAAGATGCCTTGTGCATAGTACCGAGGAAATAGAGCAGAGAAGCATTGCCAGAGAGGGCAAAGAATCAGATATAGACACCAAGGTCATGCCTCACTGACACAACCAAATACACCCTGATGTGTGCAACACCAGTCCTCTGGCCAAATCCCAAAGCCAATCACATTCATCCCTTCCTTAACCACCACAGTAACACAAATGCACTTTGACTATAGTACCAGTCCAGCAAGAGAATCAGGAACACAAGCTGGCACAACTGTCACTAGTACAGTTCCCAGGAAAGACATATTAGTTTTTCCCTTTCTTATCTAAAATCAAAGATCCAGTGACCCTGGTTCATACTCATGCTGGACTGTCTGTGAGATTGGAAAAGGACCCGATGATGAGCATCCCAGTGCCCTCTTAGGATGGGATTGAAATGTTTTTCTAGTTATCAGGACTATAAGATCTTGGCCAAGTCAAATAAATCAGGTTAAGCCAGTGACTGGAGAAAGGACGAAAATAAGGAAGTTAAATAGAAAAGGTATAAAGTAAGAGAGGCACTGGAGGATGAAGAGTAGCAGCAGGAAACCAGAGACGAGAGAGGAGATGAGAGAAAACTGGCGTATGGAGAACTAATTTGGAAGGATTAGATTTTGCAGTAGGTTATACAGCTATCTTTTCCAATCATTCTATTGTGAAAATCTCCAAACATACACCAAAAAGTGCCATGAACCACCATGGACCCATTGCGTCACTTCAGGTGACCCTCTTTCTTCTGTATCCTTCCATTCTTTCCCAGGCCATAAGACAATTTCAAAGCAAATCTTACACATATTACTTTTTTTCTGAAATATTTCAGTATCTATCTTGAAAAGATAAAACATTTAAACCAAAATTACAGTGAGTGTCATTATCATAACTAAATATACTCAGCCATTAGTCACATTTAGCTTGGTTGCCTTTCCCTTTCTTCGCCTGATTTGTTCAAATCAGAAGCCAACTATATTGAGGTTCCTTAATTCTCTTTTATTTACAGAATTCTCTCCTTTTCTGTCCTCCCCTTGGAATTTATTTATTCATAGTTCTTAGCACAATTTCTTAACTATAAAAGCAATGCTATGGCTTTATTGAATAAAATTTGGAAAATGCCAAACTGCACAGTGGAATTGTTTTCTTAAAAAATAAACTCAGATCTCAATCTCCAATATAATCAGAATGTGAGTCTTATTTATTTGGTACTAGGAATCAAACTCGAGATCTTGCACATGTCAGCAAACTGAGCTATACTTCTAGTTCCCTTATTTCTTCTAACATAATTCAAGATAAATATTAAATGGAAGGAAATAAGAACATAATCTTTAAAAAAAAAATAGTTTAGGGTAGGTTCTATAGGATGTACAGGATCTCACTGTGTAGATCAGACTCGTAGTGATTCTCCTGTGTTCAGCTTCCCAAGCACTAGGATTACAGGCGTGCACCACCACGCCCAGTCTCAAACACTGTCTTAGCATGCCCTGGGGTGGGGCCGACATGGCATGCTGGGGATCAAACCATGGCCTCTGCTCTCTGCCAAAGCAGGTACTTTCATCTGCTGAGCTATCTAGCCAGCCCTAAGAGCATCACTTTATTGGGAGACCTATCATTCTATCCTAGCCCACCCCCTTTTGGTTTTATATTTTAGATATATCTTTGTTGCAGGAGGTCCTGATGACAACTTCTAAAAACAGATATTATACACCCAGTTCTACGGTATGGAAATGTACCTTCAAGTTACTCTTCAGAAGGTCTCTACCAATTTATACCCTGAGCAGCAGAATTTGAGAGCATAAACATAATCTTTAGTGGTTAACAGAGTTGGAATAGAGAGGCTAGGTTGGAAAGGTCCAGGAAGTTGCTATGATTTGTCTTCCTTTGGAGCATGTGCTAGAAACTTGGTCATCATGTAGAAATATTGGGAAGTGATGGCGCCTTTAAGAGGTAGAACTTAGTGCAATGCAGGGAGGTCACTGGAGGTGCTGCCACTGAGAGGGACCCTGTTAGTTCCTGTAATAGTAGGTGGATAGAGGAAGAGCAGATCTGAGCCCAAAGTCACTCAAGCTTCCTGCCTTTCATGTGATTTCTCTTTGCCCTCTCTCCCACTCCTCTTTTCTGTCTTCTTCACTCTCTTCTCTCTCCTCACTGTCAGGATATCACCATTTGCCGTGTTATGAACAAAGCAGAAGGAGACCCTCACTAGAGGTGGAACCAATAGGTCTATCTAGTTTTGGACTTTGTGCCTCCAAAACTATGAGTTTGATAACCCTCACTGCTTTATAAAAGCCTCAGTTTCTGGTATTTTGTTATAGCAATGGGCAATAGACTAATACAGAAGACTTTTAGAATCTAATGGTGTCAGAGAGGGGTGAAAAAGAGTACATCAGCGAAGGAAAGGACAGGTGGGGAGGCAAGGAACACCTTGTGGGCAGTAGAAAGATGACTCTGAGGTGGGCTGGATAGTGCATGTGGCAGAGAGTGGTTCAGGCCTCTGAATAAAACAGGAATCTTGGTCTATTAAGTATGGAGACACACTGACAACGAAAGAGAAACCTCTGTGCACAGCAAGAGGCTGAGGACAGCAGAAGACTTCTGTCAGCACCATCTGTTGGAACAGAGTTGTCTTGACAACCAAGAATGGAAGTCCTTCCAGTGAGCTTGAAGCCCTTCAAGCCAAAGCCTTCCTGATGGCAAACCAATCTGCTGTTCTGTCTTCAAACACAGTTTTCTTTCAGGCTTTTGTCCACTCCTCCTTATTCCTGCTTGAATTTTTAATATAAAGTTAATGTTCCAACTGCCCACTAAAATCTGTCTCCAAATCCTTTTCAGTTTATGGCCAATATTTCTACACATCGTTAGTCATTTCCAGAGTACCGGCTTTTGGTCTAGTTCTGATGTTATGTCTACCTTGTGTTTGTGTCACTGTGCAGTTACTCAAGAAGAAGAAGCTCAATTAAAAATGCTATTTAATTTTGTAAATGCTACAAAAATAAGTCAGCACAGCGTTAAGTCCAAAAGATTACAGATTGAGACAGAAGCTCTGCCTTCTAGAGGTTCAGAAATTTCTCTAAATATCTAAAGTATATCAGCAGCTAAGATCAACTTAAAGAGAGAAAGAGAAAGACAGCACAAGACTGTCAAATAACACAAGTAATAAATGAGCACAAAATAGGAACAAGCAATTAACTGAAAATCAAAAACAAATGGCAAAATGTCAGAAAAAGCTCAACCTCACTAATATGGAAATGCAGTGACATACACCAAGTTTGTTGGCAAGAGGATGGGACGGACACATCTCTATGCTATCAGCTGGAGGTGTAAATTGGCCACAGTATTTTTTTTTTTTTTTAGGAGGAAACTTAGCAACATTAATTAAAATCGAAAATAGTCATGGCTTCACCCAATGAGGATGAATTCTACTTATAGCTATCTGTCACAGAGGAGTTCCTGCTCTTGTGTGTGAAGTGCATGACCAGGGACAGTCCTGTCAATTTCAGTTGCAAAATGCCTGAGAAGCTAGGGTTCATGCTATGAAGTTCTTCTAACAGCCCAAGTCCTACAATGGGCCAACGCATTACAAAGGGCAAACAAGCAAGTTATACAGCAGTACCTGCCCATTTCTTCACTTCCGTAAAATAAAGCACTCATGTTCTTCAGGAACAAGAGAAAGTAGATGTGTATGTCCATGACACAAATAATAGAATCAACAACATAGAGCATGGAAGAGAGACCTTGAGGGAAGAACTGGGAAAGGGTGCTTTCTTTCTCTGAGCAGAAATGCTTTGTTTATGTTGTTTTTAAGGAATACATTTATATGTGACTTGGATGACTAAAAAAATAACTTACAAAATGTTACAAGGAACATGACGAGGAGGGGAAAGTTGTCAATGCTTATCTATCTCTTTGCCTGCTTCTTCTTTGAAAGTAAATATTCCTCATTCCTTTTAGATCTTTTATTTGGTCTTTACTCTAGCAGTGTTTTTGTTCGACTTAGAAATGAAACCATCTTGCTGGTTCTTCCAATAGTTCAATTCAAAGTCCATCCTGACCTGGAAAGAACTCTGTGTGAATCACACTGGAGGTGTACTTCTTAAGGACACCCAAGCTATGATGCGATTCTGAAATCCTGCCTAATAGGGTGGAGACACCTTTAGAATGGATCCTCGCAGGCATTTTCTCAGAGCCAACTCAAGCTGTGCACTTATCAGATCATCAGGCTCGTGGGTGATGTACTTTTTTTTTTTTTATAACGAAGGCGGCAAAACTTGGCTTGCTTTCTTTCGAGAAGCGTGATTTTATTTTCTTAATCTGTGCATCTCATGGTGAGTGTTGGGATGTTGGGAAAAAGGCTAAGACTGATGATTTGAAAATTAACCATTTTAAGTTAAAAGAGAAGGTAGATATGATATTGCAGTAGATTTTTCAAAGAAAGCAATATAAAAATTTTGATCAGAAAGGTAAGATCATGATATAAACCATGGTCTTATATTCTTCAAGGAAATCTAAAGATCTTTATTGATAGTCTGACAAAAAAAAATAGGAGGAGATGGGCCAGCAAGATGGTTCAGTGGTCTAAAGCTTAGGCAACCACAGGGACCACAGTTCAATCCCCAGCACCACATGCTGTGTCAGTCCCACCCCCAGGGCAGGCTCAGCCAGCTGTAATAATAATAATAATAATAATAATAATAATAATAATAATAACAATAAATAATAGGAGGAGGAGAAAATATCCTTTTCAAAGCACTGACAGAAGATAAGTGATGGGTGACAGTTTGCAGTAGTTTGGGAAACATACCCATAGAAGGCCCTGGGTCACAGCATGCAGACAGATGTAAAGGTGTCTAAAGTCTTCTGTCTATTCTAACAACTAACAAACCCAACTTGCTTTGTCCTTTTCCGGTGCTTCACTGTTCTGTACAGTGACAAATTCTGATAGCTATGTAAACAAAACGAATACAGTGTAAATGGTGTTACGGTTTAGATCTAGAGTGTCCCCCGAAGCCTCATGTATTCAGAGGAAGGCAAAGTGATGATGGGGTGCTATTCCTATCGGAGGATGAATTCATGGAAGAGTCCGGAGCTGAATGTGTTGCAAATCAGTAGCACCTATTTACCAGGCAGCATGGCACTACTAGGGATTCGACCTGGAGGGCTTGATCTCAGTCCTTGGTTCCTCCCTTCTCTCTCTGTTTCCTGGCCAACAGGACGTGTGCAGCTGTCTTCCTCCCAAGCACTTCTGCTGTACCCTTCCTACCTCGGAGCCAGCCAGGGATGGATTGAGTCTCTGAAAAAACTATCAGCCAAAATAAGCATCTCTTCTTGTAGGCTGGTGGGTCTCAGGAATGGGAGACTGACCAAGAAAATGGAGGCCAGAGTAGGGAAGCTGACACTGACCCAGACATACCTGGGTAAGGTCTCTGTTCTGACACTGGCTTTGGTTCCTCAGGTCTTACAGGACAGTGCACAGAAACAGAAACAGCATCATTCTGTCCCTGTCCATTACTTGGGGTGGACACAGACAGCAGCACGCGTGCTATGCCAGCACGACCCTGCTAAGAACAGCACTCTGCCCTGACTCTTGCTTGCATAAGGATGGGCGGTGTGCACCACCCTATCAAAATCTCTAAGGCTACCCATGAGGCTCTTGGGAGACTCCTTCTTCAAGGCCCAGTCCACTCAGATCTGGAAGCCGAGAATAAAGTGGGATATCTTCTAGAAACTTCTTTCTTGGCCCTCTCTCCATGGTAGTAAGTGTGCTCACAGCTATCACCTTCACAAGGCAGTGAGTCTCTGGAAATCTGGGGCTGTTTTTCAAACTCCTTTCATTCCTATTACCTAGCACTTCTGTGGTTTGGATTAGTGTCCTCCAAGGCCCATACCTCAAATGCTTTGGCCCTGTGTGTGGTGCTGCTGGAAGGTGGTAGATGCTTTGAGAAGTAGGACCTTGTGAGAGGCATTAGGTTCTTGGGGATTCACCTTCAAGGGATATGTGGGACCGTAGGCCCTTCTTTTTCTTTTCTTCTCCCTGTCCGTGAGGTAAGTGTCCCTGCTGTACAATATGTTTTCCACTATTGCTACCTTGGTCCCCTACCAGAGGCCTAGAGGGAAGGGATCTGCACATTCCCACACTAGGACCTCTAAGACTGTGAGGCCAACAGCACTTTTCTCTTTACAAACTGCTGATGCCAGGCACTTGTAATAGTGATGGACAGCTAATGCCAGCATAACACTTGATATGAAAAATGTAATACATGGTTGCTGGACAAGTTTTTAAACAACTGAATAAAACCCCCAGAACCCTTGGTAGTTTGTATATGGATGGGATTCTTGGCAAATAAGTTCACTTAATTCATTAGGAAACATTTTATCATCAATTCTGTCCATAAATATATACAATGTATTGAGTGAAATAAAATTCTCCTGGCCTTTCATATCATCTCTCTATTGTTTATTGAGAAGTTATGAGATACAATTAAATAAGAAGATATGCATGCAACGACATGGGCCTCATTTTTACTTAGGTGCATCTTGCCCAAAGGTACAAAGCCTCAATGAGCCATGGCTTTCCCTCTGTAAATTGACTTTTTTTTTTTTTTTTTTTAGCTAAGCATGCTGGTACATGGCTGTCATCTCAACACTGGTCGATTTAACAATTTAGATAGGCCCTTTCTTAAAAAGAAACAACAAAGATAGCTGCGGACATAGCTTAGAGTGAAGGCCCTAGGTACACTCCCCAGCACTATGAGCAAAATGTGGGATGTTGATAATAAGTACTTCTTATAGTTATCAAGAAGATGACAAAGTGTTTAGGCAATGTATACATATAGTTTTTATTCATACATTAGCGATTATAATTTCTGGAAATATGAGAGATTATCTCTGGAGTGAGTGGTTCCTTAACTTCACAGAGGGTGTGGTATCCCAGAGGAACTCTGCCTTGACCTCCTTGCTTTCTAAAGCCCAGCTGGGCCGTCACCTCCACTCTCACGGCGCCAAGCATCATCTTTTGTTGCCTACTTGGTCTAAGTTCTATGTCTTTAGCACAGACAGCTCTCCAGACTCACCCAAGTGCCTACAGACAAATCCACTTAGACGTTCAGTTACTTCAAACTCATAATGGAAGGGCCTGGTCTAAAACAGGCGATACCTAGAAGAGAAGGTGCACTTGAAAGAGAAGTGGGTGGGAGAAGCCAGAGAGACTTTAATGTTTGCTGAAAAGTGCTGGGTAGAGAGAATGGCTGGAGACACAAGGGGACAATAGGACACTCTGAGAGCTTGAGCAGATGACAGTGAGGGCTGTCTGGAGGAGGGTGGAGGTAGCAGCCGGAACATGCTGGACCCAGTGGGGGATACAGATCCATGCTACAGAGAGATAAAGGAGTGCCAGTGAGTTCTGCCCCCTGAACACTGGCTTGAGAAAAGGAAGAGAATACTGTTGGCTAAAAACAGAGGAGAGGAAGGGAGTGCAGGGTCTTTATTCTCTGTGAATATTTCCAACTGCTACCCAGGAATAAATATGGAAAGGTTCACTAGGCTGTGTGTGGTCCCCTGGAGGCTAAAGGTCATCAGACTGTGCCACCACCTGTGAGACAGTGAGCCTGTGTTTGCAGTGCTTACTGGGGAAACTGCATCAGGGAGGATCACTCGGGGAAGGAGGTGGTTCTGACTAGACCCCACAACCCCTGAGAAGGCCACACCTGTGGAGGTGGGCATTTAGCCAAAGAGGAAAGGTGGAGGGGAGGGGCAGAGCTGGAAAGGTGGTGGGGCAGTAAGGCTGTGTTCAGGAAATGGCATGCTGGGGCTACAGATT
The DNA here is from genome assembly GCA_004027025.1 of Myocastor coypus. NCBI lineage: Eukaryota > Metazoa > Chordata > Mammalia > Rodentia > Myocastoridae > Myocastor > Myocastor coypus. The sequence continues at coordinate 102,654 of PVJA010002511.1, forward strand.
TCTGAGGCAAATACTGGTGAAGCCTTGGCTATGAATCCCTAAAGGGAGGTCGCTCAAGAGCACAAAGTGAGAAACTGAAGGAAATCTACAGTTTCAGTCATTCACTTGGCTGTCACAGGAAGGAGGAAGAGCAATCCTGTGTGTAGCTGCTTGAAAGAGACGTGACACCAAGGACAAGCATCAAGAGAGACAGGACAGCCTGAGGGCTCACACTGAACAGGGCAATGATGACCTGAGGCCAGTGGCCCTGGGGGAGGGGGAGAAGAGCGTGCAGAATCCTCTGCTCCAGGCTTGGAGGCCTCACTGAGTTGAGCTACCCACATTGATAAGGATGCTGGGGAATGTGGACCAGGAGGGGATGGACCAGAATGCAATGTGAAGATTCACTCTCAGATGTAGAGAAATGCATGCAGTACAGGGTGGTGTTCTTTTTTTTTTTTTTTTTTTACAGGGTGGTGTTCTGACTTACATCTTTGTTGCTTTTCTCTCGTTGCTGAGACAAAGATCTCTGGCACTCAAAATTAAAAGGGAAAAGGCTTCTTGACTTTACAGTTTGTAGAGGTTTTGGTCCATAATTGGTGAGCTCCAGGGTAGGGCAGCATGGCAGATGGGCGTCGCAGAGGACAACCAATTCATGAGCAAAAGTTCATGAGAAAAAGATGACAAATGTGAGCAAGGGAAAAAAACCAGGTCTCTTTCTGTCTCTTATATTATAACCAGTTTACTGGATTTACAGCAATGCCGAACCAAGCAGTCTGCTGATTTAGTAGCCACAGATGGTTAACCCCAGTATCACACATCTAGATTCAGCCACCTCTGAAGAAGCTCCACATATGGCTGCATGAAGATCTGGGGGAACATCTAGACCATAACCATTATAGTTTATATTTAGGTGCCTCCCCAGATGCAAGGCCTCAGGCAGTCAAAGGTGGGGAGATTTGAAGATTGTTGGGTTAGGATGTATGAATGAGGATTAAAGGTGTGAGGCTGGGATTAAGGTTGTGATACTTGGGTTTAAGGAGATAGAAAACAGAAGCCTTACCTGAGGTGTCGGTGGCATCAACCAACAGGCTTACAGCATGAGTGGAATATAAAGGGAGTGAGGAAAGCTACTACGTGCAACTTGCTGCCTCCTGTCTGCCACACCATGAACTATTTCTCCTCTGTGGTGCCCCTGTGCAATCCCCCCATGCCTTGGAGCCAGGTATCTATGGACTGAACCCTGCACAAGCTGTGATCTGAAATAAACCTTTCCTCCTTTAACTTGTGAGTGTTGGATATTTCATCTCAGCAACTAAATAATGAAAGAAAGAAAGAAAGAAAGAAAGAAAGAAAGAAAGAAAGAGAGAAAGAGAGCAAGAGAGCAAGAAAGCAAGCAAGCAAGCAAGCAAGAAAGAAAGAATGTAAGCAAGGTACAAGACCTCCAGAAGAAGACTTAGAGACAGGAGTGCACAGGGATGGGTGGTTCTGAAAGGTGATCACAGGAGCACTGTACTCAGTGGATTTGTCCAGGAATAGGTTCACAGCTTACTGTGCTGACCTGGGTCTTCCCAGGAAGAGGAAAAGAGAGCAGGTGGAGCTTTCTCTGAGGCTGGCAGTGGTGTGGAAAGCCACATGACTCTGCCATCCTCCCCGTGGAGCACTTGGGGGAAAAGACTCATGGTAACAGAAGTGTCCTAGGCCATGGTTCGATGAGTACAAGTCAAGAGGAAGAAAGTGTGTCACTCACTTCCTTGAACACAGGCACAAAAATGTCTCCTCCATTTGGAAGAAGCAGTCAAAAACAACAACAACAACAACAAAGTTTTTATTTGTAAAAAAAAAAGTTCGTTTGGTCCAGTGAAGGAAAGAGATGGGAAAAGGCAATAAAATCCATGAATCCCTGAACAGAGTGCCTCACCTGTGGGCTCCTTGGAAACCACCTTGCCTCTGGGTGTGGCTTCTCCACTGCCTGACACATAGCGGCAAAGGAGTCCGGGCTGGGGGAAAAGTGGCAAAAACCCCGTCTAGTTTGTGAACTGTGACACACCCATGCACAAGCTCTCCTGTCCTGTGAAGGGGAGAGACCCGGCGCTAGGAAGAAACCCTCATTCAGTCTCCACCGCTGCAGCTGCCGACTGGAGTGGTCACGACTAACACTCAGGTGAGAATGCACCTCTTCCTTCTGTTGGATTTAATTTTGCTACTTAACACCTAAATCTCAAACCATTTGTTTATCTTCTAATGCCACATTCCCCAGAAACTTCATCAGGATAAAATAGATTTTCCCTTTAGAGCAACACCCTACCCACAATTTTGAAAAGTAAACACAAATGTTTAATAAATGCAGAAGTGTGAATACAACATTGCTGCTTTTTCTTTTGATTTTCCTCTATTTTTCTCTGATCAGAAAAGTCATATGGCTTCATTAAAAATCAATTTTTATAAAATCATGCAAGTGCCATGGCTATATTTAGTTCCTTAGAATTAATTTTTCCAGTTTTTCCTGAATATGTAAGTGATTTTCTGCAGAGTAGTCAGAGACCCTGTTTGCCTGGTTGCTCCAGTTTCGAACTGAAATGAGCCCTCCAAGTCTATTTTATTGTGAGATGGGGATTTTGGAAGGTGATTACGGCAGTGCTGTACTCAGTGGATTTGTCCAGGAACAGGTTCACAGCTTACTGTGCTGACCTGGCTCTTCCCTTTTCTCTCTGTCTCCCGTGTCACCTTGTGAACAGCTTTGCTCTGCCCTGCTCTTCCACCAGGTGTGTTCTTTCTTGGGGCAGTTAAGCATGCACTGAACACCCCCAAACCATGAGTGGAATCAACTTCACCTCCTTCAGCTGTCACGTGTTTGGTATTTTGTCCCTGTAAAGGGAAGATCACAATGCACCTCTTTAGCACAATGACTCAAAAAGATCTCCAGGTGCTTCTCTGAAGCCAGTGCTATGATACAGCATTCTACACGGTCAGATTATATGTTTGGAAAATGAATGAAAAGACTTCTTCTGCTTCCAGTCCTGCCTGTATTACACAAGGTAATGCAGCATGAGTGTTACTAGAGCATATTATGAACGTTTAGTAGCATAGCATATGTTTCTTCTTTCTTTCTTTCTTTCTTTCTTTCTTTCTTTCTTTCTTTCTTTCTTTTTTCTTTCTTTCTTTCTTTCTTTCTTCCTAATGGTTGGCTCAGCCTGCCCTGGGGGTGGGGCTGGTACAGCATGTGGTGCCAGGGATCAAACTGCGGTCCCTGCAATAGCCTAAGCTTTCCTAAGCAGGCGCTTTAAACTGCTGAACCATCTCGCTGGCCCCAGCATTTGTTTCGAAATGTAAAGTCATCACTTTCAGTAAATCTAGCATGTTAGAATTACATCTTTAGGATTTTTTCTGGCCTATAGTTTCTCAGCTATATTCCGTGGGACATTAATCCCTCAACAAGCTTAGGAAACAAGGAATTTTATGGTGCAAGAAACGTTAAAAAAAAAAAAAGTTCTCCTTAGGAGAATCCAAAAAAGCTTATTGATATATTGAAAGTCCAGATGATTCAGTAATGAGGACACCTGAACCATGTCAACGGATGAAAATGGGTACTGGAAAGGTGAGAGGACTTCCTCAAGCCCCTGGCTAACAAGTGCCAGACCTGGGCCCTGAGCTCTCCTAGCTCTTCCAGCTCTTTCCATCTCTTCCTGGCATCTTTTTTTCCTCTGTGGGTTTCTGTCACTTTAACTGGGCTCAGAGGGGAAGTTCTACATTTGGGGAACTTT
>PVJA010002512.1:0-62027 GCA_004027025.1 Myocastor coypus
CTTCTCTCATGCTTGTAAGGATAGAGTGCCTGGATTGATGAACACTGTGACCTTGATTCCTAGGTACAAATTCTCCATGCGGGCGCCATTTTGGGAACTGGTTTGGGCGCTGCCACCATTCTGATACTTGGGTCTTTGTGGCCTTCTTCTCAAGGCAAAGCCTCTCTCCTTTGCAATTCTGGGGCTGCAAAGGGCAGAGAGCTGCCACCTCTTTTGATGCCGTTTGGCCATCCTTTTCATTCTTTGGTTCCTTCCCAGCAATGGAGATCCTCTCAGCTCCATCTTTGCAGTCCAAAGCTTTCCTGGTGCTTCCTTTCTGGCCAAACTCACATTTTAAATCAGCCTGCTTGGCTCTTTTCTCCTGATTTTCAACGTAAATCTGGCTAAAAGCAACCAATAACAACCATGCCACCGCCGCAATGGTTTGTTGCTTTGAAATATCTCTTGAAAGATTAATCAGTCCACCATGCTTAATCTCAGTCTTAGGCAAAGTCTCTGGGCACGAGCAAAATTCCGAAAGACTTTCAGCCAATCCATAGCACAAATCACCTGGAGTCCAGTGACCAATGCTGTCTTTTTTTCCAGCAGAAACCTCCTCAGCCTGATCTTTACAGGCAGGCCTTCTGTCAGTCTTCTGATCTAAGCTCTGACCAAAATCGCCCAAGCTGAGCAGCCGAAGCCGTTCTACTGCTTTGTTTTTAGCCGACATCTCTGAAACTTTCCTATCTCTTCCCGTAAGCCATTTCCAAAAGCTTATAATCCACATTGTCAGGTATAGTCACAGCAATGACCCCACTCCTGGTACCAACTTCTTTATTAGTTACTTTTTGCTCGTTGCTGGAACAAATACCCGACACTCAAAATGAAGAAAGGAAAGGCTTATTCAGCTCACAGTTTGTGTAGGTTTCAGTCCATATTCGGCTCCCCCAAGGCTGAGTGGAACAGAGCAGAGAGCATCCAGTTCATGGCGGCGGAACAGCAACAAAATGGCGACAGAGGTAGCCAACCAACACGGCAGCAGAATGACAACAACAGCTAGAGCTCCAGTCTATCTCTCTGTCTCTCTTTATATTACATTCAGGCTCTCTGCCTTAGCTCCCGCCCTAGGCTACACCCATAATCCCAGAAGTACTTCCACCCATAATCCCATCAGTACTAAAACCTATAATCCCAGGGATCATGGATCAAGTCTCAAACTCTAGAAGTCCCCGCCCAATGACTCTATGAGGCTTTGGGGGGACAACTAGACATAAACCATAACATCCACTGAGCTATGTCATCAGCTCTTCTGTTCATTATTTATTTTCTTGGTGTGTCTGAATATTTCCTACTGTTAGATCTTTAAGCCTACTTTGATTCTGAAGTTTCTAATCTGCCAGCACTCTCATATAGTACATTTTAAGTCCGGAAAACATATATGGTGGTTTCAGAAATTCTCTTTTATTTTAGCAGAGATAATATTTACATGTACTGTTTTGATATGCTGATCTGTGAACTTCTCTGTGTCTAAGTAGATTTGATTGTCATTTCTCCTAATTATGAGCAATATGTTTCTGTTTCTCACATTATTTTTGATTTATGAGATTTTTAAAATATCTGTGGCATTTGTAGCTTGTTTGTATTAATGTAGTCCTTTTGAGTGTTACATTTCATTTCATAAGAGTAGATCAATTTTAAGTCTCTGGAACACTCTATGAAGCTCATTTTTACTATTTTCCACTCAGATTCTCTTTGCCTTGGCCTTTCCCAAATCCAACTTGTGTCTCTTCCTCAAAGGGACTCAACTGGACTCCTGTTGTTTTCCTTTGCCTTTGCTACAGCCTAGAGACCCTCCCTAGTCAGAGAACTGAAGCTATAATACTGATTTTCCATTATCTTCCCCTGTGCTTACCATCCTCTGCTGGCTGTTGACCAGTGCCTGAGTAATAGTGTTTCAGATACTGCACACATGGACCTTGAAGCTGTTCTTTCTGTGTTTATTCTATCTTGATGTATGTATACCTTAAAAGAGAAGTGCATTTTATTTGTAATCCTCCACCTTTTCTAAATATTGTTGCCTCTATTCTGAAGTAGGAACTCATTTCTCCCTTAAAGATATGATATACTTCATTATCCACCCATATCTCTATCTCATGTATTTCATCAAATATGATTAAGGGAACATTTCAAGATGCCAAGACTTACTTTTACAGAAATATGTTTGCATGATATCTTAGAGTTCCTACCTCTCTGTTGCTATCAGTTCCATGCAGTTTTCCATTTTTATACATCTTTACTGAAACTTGTTATTTTGTAGACACGTATTAAAATATGTATTTATCTTATGGTTTTAATTATTTACTTATTTCTTATATGATGGGTTTGAATCTCTGCACATATTGACTTTGTTGCCAAAGGAAAAGGAGTTTTACTCTTCTTAAATTGCACTAGAGTGCTAAGAAGTTAGCTCAGTGGTCTAATCACTTGCCTAGCAAGTGTAACGGCCCAAGTTTGATCCCTAGCACTGCAAACCATGCCATCCTGCTGGCCACCAAAACCAGGCACGGTGACACACATGTGTAATCCCAACCATGGGAAGGCTGAGATACGAGGATCATTGTTAGTCCAAGCTGTATAGCAAGACCCTGTACCAAATAAATAAATAAATAAATAAATATTTTAAATAGCATTAAACAGAAATAAAAATGGAATAGCCATTCTGTAAATAGTATAGTTTTGCAATGAATATATCCAAATCTAAATGATGCTACTTCAAAATATGAGTATGTTTATAGTACTAATTCACAAATATTCTCTTTTATAATACCTTAATTTTTTTTGTCAATATGTTAGAAGCTCTATCTATGTTATTCAAATGTATGTTGTAACTTTTGATTTACTGGAGTAAATTTTTATAAAGTGATTCCAACATTAAAAAATAAAAACACAGATATCACAGGTATAGTGAATATGGAAGATGACATACTATTTCCACTCCACAATTACTAAACAATATATGGCAGATAAATGTAGAGACTGTAGATATCCTATAGACTAGAGGATACTTGAAAAAATTATAGGCATTCTATTTTGTCCACTTAAAGTATGAGTAAGAGAAAACAGGGAAACAGCATTTACATCAAACCACTGACAGAAAAACTCTCCCAGGGAAGCGCAGTCTCACAGTTAACTTTGTAAAGGTAATACACATTATTTCTAGATAGATGTTTAAAAATCCATTCTCTTGTTTTTTGTTTTTTGTTTTTGTTTTTTGTTTTTTGTCTTTTTGAGACAGGGTCTCGCTGTACAGTTCAGGCTGGCCTTGAGCTCACTTTTGTAGCCCAGGCTGGTCTCGAACTCTCACCGATCCTCCCGCCTGAACCTCCCGAGTGCTGGGATTACAGGCGTGCGCCACCACGCCTGGCCATTCTCTTGTTTAGTGTTGGTGTTACTGTGTATAATTAAAAAATTTCCTCATGTGTATGCTTCCATTTTCATTACTTGTGGGCTTGATAGGCAATCTTAGAAGGGCGATGCGTGCTTCACAACGTTTTGGAATGTTATTATAGAGAGATCATAGAGAATAAATACCTCTAGTGTAATATACAATTCTAATTATCACAGAATCATGTGGTATATGTAGCACAGCACCTTCCAAATATTAAGGTTTTTCTAAATTTTCAATGCATGTACCCCACTGTGGTAATCTGTTTTATTTCTGAGTTTTAGCTTGCTTGTATTCCTTCTAACAGTGCACTTAATATCTCAGAGTTTCGCATGAGCACTAAGAAACACATTTTTTCCGTTAGCACAAATGACTTTCCATGAAGTCTATTTTTTCAATATTTCATTAAGTTGCTCTTCAAATCTGCGGTCTCTCTCTCTCTCTCTCTCTCTCTCTCTGTCTGTCTCTGTCTCTCTGTCTCTCTCTCATACACACACACACACACACACAGAAAAAATATAGGAAAAGATGCAAGACTATTCTGGACTACTACTAGATAGATAGTTTTTTTAGCTCTTTAGAAAACTTTGTATAAATGACTCTGAAACTGTTCAATCAATATAGTACCAAACTGGAATTGGAAGATGGCTCAGGTTCAATAACTCTCCTCAAACATTTTTTTGCCTTATGTTGATGAAATTTTTGTGTGTAACATTACTGAAGTTTCATTATTTCATTAGTCCTGTGTATTGCTCAAGATATGTTTACTTTATTCAGTAAGTTTTACAAAATAGGTTACACTTTTACAGTGAATGATATCACTGTAATATAGCAGAAACAGCATCAGAAATCTTCACTGAATATCTGAACCATCTTATCTAATAGTTAAAGATATTTTATTGTTTAAAATATTTGAAATGACAAAGATAATGTGCAAAATGAAACATTTAATGAAACAGCACATTGGAAAAGTCCTGACAAATTGTAAATTAAATGGATAAGTGGCTTGCTCAGGGTTTCCAATTAAATTTAAGATCGTATGATTTCTACTGTCTTAATTTTTACTGTTGAGTTTTTCTCTATACAGTTAAACTAATGGTTATTTTAATATTACTTATTTCCATGAAATATACAAAAAGATGTAATTTGACAAGGTGTGGGCTAGGTTCACTTCTTTGAAATTCTCATGACAGCCAAGATATATATATATATATATATATATATATATATATATATATATATATCTTATAAATTATCCCCATTTTATTTGGAATGACATTTCTATCACTATCCATTGCTTTGCATTTTCTGTGTCTTACGAAAAAGTATTACATCAAAGAATTGTTTCTAATTATGTCTAGTTGTGTCAGTAAGCACAGCTATTTTCAGATGGCTCTATGTCACCAGGTGTGCCAATCATCCAATCATTCAAGAGTATTCTCATGTACAAATGTACTCCTGTTCATTGATCTTTTCATGTGATTTTGATTGTCAATGGTACTTCCAGGCTTTATTACTTTTAATAAGAAATAACAATGAGACAGTTTCAAAGCACATTGGTAGTGCTTAGTACTTATCTCCAATAAGTCACACAATGCATGTCGTTGTCCTGGTAGTAGTTATTCGGAGTACAGGATGCAAATATGATAACTTTTCTAATCACTATTGGTACAGAAATTTTTTTCTTATTGAACTAAGAGAAAATAGTTGTATACATAGTCCAATATTCCATAATCACAGTGAGTTATTGGCAGACTTGGCAAGAGAGTAAAAGACAAAGTAAAATGCCAAAGGATTGAATGGTTACAATTTCTTATGTGCTTAGATTTCTAAATATTTTTGTAAAAATGTATAACTTTTTATCACATTCTGTAATGATTTATCATAATATCAATGATTGATGGAAAATACAGATTCGAAGTTAAGTGTAAGACATTTGAAATCCAGTTTTGGATTACTATAAATCAACATTCATGAATGTGTATGCAAAAGTCTATATAATAATATGTGGTTTGGCTGTGCAATGTAATTAGCAGGGTAAAGGCTAGATCACATGGTAGATAGACGTTTAATTTGTGGAGAATGCTGGGTTTGGGGCTGGGAAGATAGCTCAGTAGAGTATGCACTTGTCTGGCAAGTGCAAGAGTATGAGTTCAATCTTGGTTCAAGGAAAAAAAAAAAAAGAATGCTGGATTCTTTGCCAAAGTAATCTACATCCTCATGTTCCAGCTAGCTACATATTGTATTTCTCAGTGTTCTTTTTCCACTAGTTACTCTTTTTTATGTTAAACTTTATTAGATGTGAAATAATATTGCATAATGATCTTAACACATGTTTCTTTGTTGATTAACAATGTTAATATTCTCTTCATGGACTTATTTATTATTATATACCTTATTTGAAAAAGTATCTTTTCAAAAAATTTACCATTTTTTTCAACCATCAATTTTAGTTTATGATTCGTTTTACTTGTGTTGCATGTTTTCTTAAGGAGACCTCAGTGTACCTTATATAATGTAGACACTGATCTTTTATTTTATATTTGTTTAGAAAATAATTTCTCAGATTTTATGATCTGTTTTATTCTCAAAATAGTGCTTTGGACAACATTTAGCAGTTCTTATGAACAAAACAAGATTTTAAAATTTACTAAAGTCTAATTTATAGAGTTACTCTTGGGGAAGTTGTGGGGTTTTCTTATTTCCTCTAGATAAATGTGCATCACACAAATTTTAAAATCTGTGATTTTTTTTAGTTTTGCAATGTTATAATCTTATTTTTTTTACATGAAAGGTTGAAGAACTCATTTTCCTGTTAGCTTAGCATATATATAAGTTCTGTACTGAATTTTAAATGTTTTACATTGGTTTGCCAATTAATTCAACTCATTATTCATACTGTACTATCTCCACAAAATACACTTATATCTTCAGTAGAAATCAGCTGAACGGATCTTTAACTGTCACTCGGCTGTGGTCCAGCAATCCGTTTGTCTGCATTTTCATGTCAGTATGATTTTGTGCTAATTATTGCTATCTTAGAGTAGACCTGAAATTCACTGGGATTACCCATCATCTTTCGCTGTTTTCTAACTCCCCTATATACTATTTTCTTAACAGTTCCTTGTAAATTTTAGTTCAATTTATCGTGCTGTACAAATAAATTTTTAAATGTTGCTTGCTAACTTTTCAGTGTGATTTCATTAAACATACTACTCAAGTTGGGAGATCAAAATGTTAGTATCAAATTTCCTGACATGGAAGGCAGGTATATTTACCAGTTTATTTATTTCTCTAATTTTCTTTCACAAGGCATTTAGTAATTTTGTCTGTAAATATTTTTTAAAGCCTCAGTACTTTTTATTCTTATTTATTTGATGTACGGCTTTTTACATAGATCAAACGCATCGTGATTCTCCTGTCTGAGCCTCCCAAGAGCTGGGACTATAAGAGTGTATTATCATACTTGGTTTAGGGCCAGCAGGGAGTGCTCAGGGTTCTGGAGTTGACATGGCATTCAATGCCAGTTATTCAGCGTAGGTCCTTACATCAGCCAGGCAGGGACTTAGACTGCTGAGCTATCTCCTCAGCCTTTTTGTGAATAAGTTTTGCATTATTTTATCAGATTTGTAACTTGGTTTCAATGCTTTTGTAGGTGCAATTTTTAAATTTCATGATTGTTCTTTACTATTATACAGATGCTGAAGCAGTCTTTGTACTTTGAATTCATATCATGCCATTGACTAGAGGTTTATCAACTTTATTTTCTTCTGAAAGAACTAATATTTGGTTTTACTAATTTTCAAATTGTATTTCTGTTTTCTATTGCATTGAATTGTGTTTTTGTATTTACTTCCTTTGTTTTATATTAAACACATTTTTCTTGTTTGTAGATCATTTTTTTCAGCCATTATTATAAAACAAGGTGGTTAGTGTCATACTTTAAAATTTTATTTATTTTAAAATTTATTTTAAATTTTTTCCATTTATTTATTTATTTATTTATTTATTTATTTGTTACAGTGCCTCACTATGCAGTTTAGGCTCATAGTGATCCTCCTGTCTCAGCCTTCCTAGCTCTGGAATTACAGCGTGCACCAACACACTCAGTTGAAGGGCCAGCATGTCACTCCTGGAACCTATCATGTCATGGCATGCCATGTAGTATCCTGGATTGAACCTAGGTCTTTAGCTTGCCAGGCAGGCCCTTAAAATGTTGCTCTATCTACCCAGCCCTTTAAGTATTTCTTTAATGACATCATATTGAGATATTATATTTAGTTTTCTAGTTTAGAAGGCATAATTTTAATTTCCATTGTAATTTGACTTTTATTTTAACATTTTCAATTAAGTTTGCAAATATTTGGAGACTCTCTATATATTTATTTTGTACTTAAAAGAAAAAGTAGCCGGGCGTGGTGGCTCACGCCTGTAATCCCAGCACTCGGGAGGCTGAGGCAGGAGGATCGGTGCGAGTTCGAGACCAGCCTGGGCTACAAAAGTGAGCTCAAGGCCAGCCTCAACTGCATGGCGAGACCCTGTCTCAAAAAGACAAAAAAAAAAAAAAAAAAGTATTTAATTCTATTGTGGTCTAAATTTACATACTATTATATTTCTACCCTTAAATTTATGGAAACTTATTGTGAAATAGAATAGTCCAATTATTTTGTGTTCATTTATATTTTCTCCTGTTTTCAGATGAGATGTATTTTTAACATCAGTTTTGTAAATGATCTTGAAAACATTATCAAAGATTCTATAGACATTTTATGTAATTATTTTTCATGGAATAACGTTGAAATATATAACTGCTGTAGTTTATGTAGCTATTTATTCTTGAAGTTCTACTTATATTTTATATTTGTAAATTTACAAAATATTTTAAGTGGATTGTAATGCTCTTAGGAATTTTTTGTGTGATATATATTCTATCTAATTTTATTTCAATCAAACTGAACTTCCAGAATTTGTTTTAGCTTGGACTATGTACTATTATTTTTGAAATTAATTTATTTCTGTTCTCATATTGAAAATGTTTATTTGCATTGTGCATCACATAAAACAAAGATCATTTAGAAAAAGATTCTCTGATTGGATTTTATTTAATGAGTTTGAATTTAGCTTTTAGTATTTTATTACTACTATTATTTGAATGTCCAGTTACTTTTTATAGAGATTTAAATAATTTTAAAAACATATTCCCTTTCTTTTTACTTTTCTTGTTTTTGATCCTTTTATATAATTTCATAGTTCCATGACATATCATTTTCTTCATAAATTGCTGAACCACTAAAGACAAGATTTTTATGAACAGATTGATTTGTGTATATTTGAAAAGTCTCTTCCATGCTTATTTTTCAAAGAGATTTCTTTATATAATTCTAACTTTTCATTTTATTTCAGTGTTTTGTTTTGTGTTGTTGTTTTAACATTTTCAAGGTATTGGTCAGATATCTTCTCATTTGAATTTTGCTAGAGGAAAGTTTCCTTCCATCCTCCTCTTTGTGAACATCACAGCTTTTTTCCTTGTATCCACTTAAATTTCAGTCTACGACAGATTTTGAACAAATTGATTACATTGCACCTAGGTGTGCTTCACTCTAGTTTCTTTAATGAGATATACACAAGTTTGTAGCTTTCATGAAAGTAGGTAAATATTACTCATCCAAAAATTACTTTCAGTTAAATCATTAAAGCTGTTCTATCACCAGTGATATTCTTTTCTTTTCTTAGTTTCTTTCAAGGGAAAAGTAGTGAATGTAAAACAAACATATGTACAAGTATATCTCTTATAAGAACTGATTAGTTGAAATGCCATTTGGCCAAGCAACGCTCAAAATAGTTATGTACATGGCAAGCCCAAGGACCTGAGTTCAATCCCCACTTCCTCCAAAAAAAAAAAAAAAAAAAAGATTGTTATATAAACAAATGCACTGTCCACTGACATTCAGTGTAAACTGTTAAGCAGTTAAAAATAAAACGTTATGACAGGGCTACGGGTGCCGATCAAGCTGGAGCATGTTTGTTTAGAATGTTTAAGCTCTACGTTTGATCCTCAGCACCACACATAACCTATGCCTTCAAATTCTTTAAAATCATTTTGTTATATCTAAACTCCAGGAGTTTCCAACAAATTCATTTTTAATACTCTTGAAAAATGTAATTTTTAGTTTAGGCTTTTGTATTGGATTACTTTTAAATGTTCTGTATTTCTTTTTCATCACATTGTATCTTTTACTTCTTAAATCAGGTAATATGTTTATTACAAATATAGTACTGATTTTTGTAGACAATTTAACAGCCCTATCCTCTTGAGTTTGATTTTCACTGATTAGTTTTTCTCTTCATAGAGAAAATATTATTTCTGCTTCTTTTCAGAAATAATTTTTTATTGTTTTAGACCCTAGACAAAAAAATGTTTACTTTCATTGTGCTATACATCTTTATAATCTTGTATATTCTTGGCCTTTACTGTGAATGCCACTTAGGTTTTATCCTTTTGAATACTGCTTTAAATTTTAACAGAATAAAAATCATATTTAGTGAGGATATTATTTTTCCCTACTTGAAAGGTAAAACTTTTTAATATTCTACTTATTTCTTTGAGTGTCTATTCATAAGAATAGACTTTGTCTTGATTACTTTCCTCTCATTGCTGTGACAAAATATCTGATGCTCAAAATAAAGGCAGGAACTTTTTCAAGCTCATAGTTTGTGGAAGCTTCAATCCATACTTGGCTGGTTCCAAGGCACAGTAGCAAATGGCAGAGGGTCGCAGTTCATGGCAGTGAAAACAAACAAACAAATAATAAAAAAAGCAAAAGGAGGAGTGGCAGCGGTTGATTTTTTCCTTTCTTTAGATCATACTCAGGCTATCAGCCCCAGGGCAAGTGTAGCACTCACAAACTCGAGAAGCCACCCCATGATTGCATGAAGCTTAGGGGCACACCTAGACACAAGCCATGACACACTTTATTCACAAATATTCTTAATTTTTAAACAATATGTCTACATTTTGACCAGCTACTTTTTCAATTTTGAGCTGTTGGCATACACAGAACTATTGACATGCACTTATATAGTACTGACTGTATAAGCAAAGAAAGCCTTATACAGCCCTTAAGAATTGTTTCCACTATGCACGTTTCTTTCTCAAATTTTCTTTCTTCCTAATTATAGTTACTTTATTCTCTACAGTCTAGGAGCTGCATGCTCTTAATTCTTCAATTTATTTTTATTTATTTATTTATTTATTTATTTATTTATTTATTTGTCTTTTTGAGACAGGGTCTCACTATGCAGTTGAGGCTGGCCTTGAGCTCACTTTTGTAGCTCAGGCTGGTCTCAAACTTGCACCAATCCTCCTGCCTCAGCCTCCCGAGTGCTGGGATTACAGGCGTGTGCCACCATGCCCTGCCCTTCTTCAATTTATTGATTCTATTTTAATTTTTGCATTGGGGCTCATGTGTTAGAAGTTATCTCAAATTAAAAAGCTGAGACAAGCTGGGTGTGGTGGTGCATACCTGTAATCACAGCACTTGGGAGGCTGAGGCAGGAGGATCACTGAGAGGTTGAGACCAGATTCAGCTACAAAAGTGAGCTCAAGGACAGCCTAAAGATCATAGCAAGACCCTGTCTTAAAAAGACAAAAGAAAAAAAGGAAGCTGAGACATTTATATGTCTTATTTAGTATCATCTTATCTAGTTTCTTGCTTCCCTTCCTCTGCTTGTATAGAATGATAAAACTTTCTTGTCAAAATTTTATATTCTATATCTATATATCTATATATAAAAGAAATCCTCCTTACATATATTTCTCTATTTTTTTATTCACTTCATTATTTCGTCAAATTTTTAGGATTAAATATTTATTTATATCTAACATATTTCAATTAATCTCATTAGATAAAAAGAGCATGCCTATTACATCTGCAGTCTAGTCAAGAGTGAAGCTGTTAGCTGTTTCAACAGAGGTGGGTCTGTAGACAATCAGTAGGATCACCTTGGATGATAAATGAATTGAATTTGGAGTCCAAAGGTTCTGAGGCATCCATCTGTAAATGTGGCTAGGTAGAAGAAATGAATCAAGGCATTAGATTGGTAGGAAAACATTATGTATTAAAATTAAAATGTTAAAAAATGAATATTCTTTTTTATAATATGAAATAAAGGCAACTTTATTGTATGGAAAAATATAATGGCAGAAAGAATCTTGATGTGGTGAGACATTATCAAAAAAAAATATGTGTCAACTTGATACGTTTGATGACCTTGGTGTCTGAAGCTTGTCTGGATTGGCTCCTTGATTGCCATCCATGGGGGCCCTTGCAGTGCAGGAGAGCAAGAGCCCACACTGGGGCACGATTGGTACCACCCTGGGGCACACCAGGGCCGCCCCAGAGTGACTCAACACAAAACTGTTATATAAAGATGTTGAAGTCTGGCTTGCCCTACATCTTTGTAGAAGTCCTGGTCTCGGTGCCACTTTGGAGGTTCTCTGATCTTCGTAATGGAGTGTCAGTTTTCATGGTCAGTATAGAAAGAAGAGGAGGCTTGATGGGCGCCATAGCTGCTGCTCCTCTTCTGCTCTTCATCTTCTGCAGTTATGAAAGCCTGCTGTTTGCCTCTGTGCCAGTGGAGTATTAACTGAAACCTTCAACATGAGTTAAATAAACCTTTCCTTCCCTAGTTTTGAGTGTTGGTTATTTGTCCCAGAAATGAGTGCAAAGTAACTAAGACAACAATAAATATCAATGCTAAAGTCCTGGAAATCAAAGGTAAAATGTATACCAGTTTAGGCTTTTCATGTGCTATGTGCATAGAACGTTAAGTTCATAACACATGCAAGACAGTGAATTGATGTTGGCAGAGATGACACAAAATTGATAAGGATAGCTGACTCTTCTGAAAGTAAATAGGGCACAGAATAGTGACTCTGGCTTTGGAACACTGTCCAGTCAGTTTTCCATAACATGTTTCTAGCATAGATACTGTGGCTAAGGTGTGGAACCAGGGACAACAAGTGAGTCAGTGGTAAACAAATAGATATTTCTTCCTCTTCTCAGAAGGCTGTACATAGCTCAGATGTCCACTTCTGAGTTGGGCCACTGAACTTGGGGTCCTGATCATTTTCAAAAACAAAATAAATATATGAAAAATGACTTAATGTCATTGGTCATTTGAAAAATGCAAGTGAAAAAGACACTAAGATTGCATTTCATGCCAGAAAGAATGGCTATCACTGCAAAATCAACCAGTAACAAATGCTGGGAAGGCTGTGATGACCAAGGAACCTTTCTCCACCATCGGTGGGTGTGGAGACTGATGCAACCACTGTGGAAATCGGTGGGGGGGATCCCTAAAAAAATAGCGTTATAGGTATCATTCTCCTTATTCCTCTTCTGGGTATTTTTCCAAAGGAACTGAAAATCTCATACCACATTGATAATTGTGCACCCATGTTTATAGCAGCACAATTGGTGGTAGCTAAATCTTGTCAACAACCCAAATGCTCATGAACAGAGGAACGGATAAAAGAGGTGTGGCATTTTTATTTAATTCAGTATTTCTCACCTAGAAAGAAGGATAAATTTGAAGCTTTTATATGTAAGTAGATGTAGTTGGGACCACACTCACAGATAAAGTCAGATCTGCATGTGGAAACACAGTATTATCTCTCTAGTGTAAGAAACTGAAAGAATAAATATGACCCAACAGATTCAATAGATAATGTCAAAGGGAAAATAATTGCTTAAAAGAAAAGAAAAACTGGAACAGAAGAATGGAGGAAAGAATGAAGAAGGGAAAAAATGATGATAGATATAGATAGGCATAGATATAGAGGAATAGGTATGGGTATAACTATAGATAGAAATATAGATATAGATACACATAGATATAGATGATATAGAAATACACACAGTGTAGGTAAGACAATGATACTACACATTTCTTTCTAGTTCATTGAAAGGAATAATTTGTGCTTCTATTGTTTGATCAGGTTTGCATGCCTATATGCTGCAATCTGAGCAACTACTTTGAAGACAACAATGCACAATATATTAACCATTGTTAATTTTCTGTTACCGTGTTTTGAAATTCTTTTTTTTTTTTTTTTTTGGTCTTTTTCAGACAGGGTCTCACTATGCATTTGAGGCTGGCCTTGAGCTCACTTTTGTAGCCCAGGCTGGTCTCGAACTTGCACTGATCCCCCTGCCTCAGCCTCCCAAGTGCTGGGATTACAGGCGTGCGCCACCACGCCCAGCTTGAAATTCTTTATTATTGTTTTTATTGCCTTTTTTCTTCTCTTTGAAATGAGAACATGCCCTACTGATTTTTTAAAATTGCTTTACCAATGAGAGCTTTCTGTGCCAACTCCCCCCTCTCTAACTTGTGCTGCTTGTCTAGACAAGCTGACAAAATGACCTGGCCTGCTCCTTTGGCACTGTCAGCAGATTTTAACGACAAAGCCCCTCCCACAGTAGGACACCTCCCCAGCCAGCCCTTGCTTCTCCCACCACAACAGCTCCATTGTTGTGGAGGCTGAAACAGGCTCATTTCCTTCTTCCCCTTGCCAGGTTATTCCTGACTGGCTTGAGAAACTGCCTGTACTCTTCCAAGAGACTTCAATTATGTCAATAATAAAACTTCTACTTTTCTGGATTAATTTTTGGAATCATCAGGTTTTCCAAGCCAGATTTTGGCTGGGCATTTATCTTCGCGTGCAGGTAACCAACCATAGTAGTCTGTTCCTGCAGTTCTGAAGATAGCAACCACTCAAAGATTCATTTCTTTTTCTTTTTCTTTTCTTTTTTTTTGTTTTTTTGTTTTTTTGTTTTTTTGTTTTTTTGAGACAGGGTCTCGCTATGCAATTGAGGCTGGCCTTGAGCTCACTTTTGTAGCCCAGGCTGGTCTCGAACTCGCACCAATCCTCCTGCCTCAGCCTCCCGAGTGCTGGGATTCATTTCTTTTTCAAAAGCCAAGTTTCTGTGCGTTAAGGTTCCGTGAAGCCCAAGTGGTTCCTATGCATGAATTACATTGTATTTCTATAATTCTTCCTCTCTGCCAACAAATCGATATAAACTTTACTGATGTACTTACGTTGTGCAGTCTTAGCTCTTGCATCATGCTTGAGAAAGGAAACTCAGACTCTTCGATGGAGCCATATAATAACATATACAGAAGAAAATTCTTCTCTTGTCACATTTATGTGGTTGATGGTAACATAGGGATATTTTGCCATGTTCTATTAACCAAGAGAAAGTAAATCCATTGTAAACGCAGGGCATTAGTAGCTACTTCAGTTCTAGTTGTCTCAATGTTTGCCATAGTACTCATTTTTTTCTTTTTTTCTGGAGGTGGATCAATGTCAGTCCCCCCAGAGGCTTTTATAGATGCATCCACAGCAAGCAGCATCTCATGAAGCAAAGTTCTATTGCCCTGTGAATGTATGGGACTTTCCAAGCTAAAATTGTGCCATGTTTATTTTCCTCTTCACTTGGCCACAGTCTCTGCCATTTAATTTAGATTGTTCAATTACCATTAATTCCAAGCAATCTATTGTTTAATTGGATAGGATTCAATTGAAAATTAAGGCTGCTGATTTGAACCATGGAAGCTAATTTAAAACTGACAACAGGTTTGTGTTTAAAAAAAAAAAAATGGGAAAGGGTACACGAGAATAGAGAATAACACACACATTTATTTGAGTATTAAGTGGTCACTTGTTTGTTTAATTAGAGCACAACCATAGTTTTATACTAACTTTCTAAATTACAGAAATAACCAGTCCCTTGTCTTCTCATGTGGGAAATATTGTCAAAAAAGCTCACCTACCCATTTGACAATTCCAGAGCACTTTCTTTTTACTTATATGGATTCTTTCTCATTTAACAAGCTCCGTCTTCCAACCAAAGTAAGAAATATAAGATTGAAATGTTATGTACCTTCAATATGTGCCTCTGTGTGAAGAGAATATTTTTCCAACGATATTCAAGGAGGTTCTGAGAGATGATGAATTTCATAGCTCTTATAAGGCCATTAAGAGACACAGACATAAATAGGATAAGGAGACAGAGAAAAATTCTCAATCTGAAAAACATTCAATAACATTTGTGATAGTTCAGTTTATGAGGGGTAAATGTATTTAAAGCTATTATATGAAACTCATTGCCCTGAAAATAGTTTAAATACGATGACAGTAAGAAAACATACAAGCTATGAAATAATTTTCTTATTTTAAAAAGTGGCCATTATCAGGTTTTGTTTGTGCACAACTATCCTTTTACCATGAACTTGAACCCAGGTTAATTAATTTAACAATTTAGGAAAATCCCATATTTAAATAAAAAACAAAAATGGGCTGACACTTTTAATTTACTGCAAAGCCCTGGATTTTCTTATTTTGTGTGTGTGGGTTTATTTTTATTCAAAAAGTTAGTCTCAAGACATAAATGGATTCTCTTTCTAGTACAAAAAAAGGAGGAGGTAAGACATTGAGTAAATTTCACTAATAAATTTTTAGCACTTGCTACATGTTGCAGCAGTGTTTAGAAAATGTGTTTCTCCCATTTAATTTAGATTAAATTAAATGGTGTAAACTATCAGGAAAACTGCTGTGAAAATTCAGAAATTTCACAGCATCACATTGTAGTAAAAAGAATTCCAATTGCTAAGCCTCTTTAAAGGAAAGCAAAGAACATACATGTATTCATCTTTGGATTTGAATTCATATTTCTTGTAGTTTTCTAAATTAGGTGCTTCCCATTGTCTACCCCTTAACTTTGGGTGGCTTCAGTTCAGTAATGTTAACCATGTTCCTGAGTTGCTGATACATGACTGATGCCAAGCTTTGCCAACATTATCTTTCAAATAATCACTGCTATTGAATTATAACAGAAAGAAGAAACAAGGATTTAATAAATCAGAATATACTTAAACCTGTGCATCAAAACTCAAATTACTCAAGGATGTAGAGAGTTTAAATATATTATTGTTTTTGCCTAATCCGAGGGCTAGAAACTTAATTGTAATACTTAGAAAAGTTGAGAATAACCTATAAGGTACCACAATTCCTTAATGGAATTTTACAGCAGTAAAAATTGATTGTTTAGGGGCTGGGGAGATAGCTCCGAGGCACAAGTGCCTGCTGGGCAAGTTCAAGGTCCCACAAAAAAAAAAAAAAAAAAATTGATTGATTGTTTAAAATTCATTTCAATAAAGTATAAAATCAGAAGCTTTTCATAAAGCAATTTGTAAGGCTATTTTTGGAAAGTTACAAATACTGTTCTATGTGCTTGTAGTATGAAATTCTGCCTACATTTTAATATGCAATATTTAGTGTTTTTGTTTTAATATTTAAATCTTTGATTCATTTTGACTATATCTTTTTGCATGGTGATAGGCATGGGTCTGGTTTTAGCCTTTGACATATAGGAAGCCAATTTTTTTTGGCACCATTTATTGCAGAAGCTATCATTCTTCCGGTGAGCCTATTTTGCCAGTTTTTTCAAAGATAAGGTGGCTGAGTGTGTTTGTAGTTCTATCTGCACCTTCTAACCTGTTCCATTGATCCTCACATCTGTCTTACGCCAGTACCATGCTGATTTTATCACAGTAGCTTTATAGCATAATTTCAGGTCAGAGGTTGTGATACTTCCTGTCTTTCCTTTGCTTCCCAGTATTGATTTTGATATTCTGGGTCTTTCCTGGTTTCAAATGAATTTGCGGAAATTTTTTCTCTAGCTCTTTGAGGTATATTAATGATGTTTTAATCTGTATTGCATTGAATATGTATAGCAATCTTGAAAGTATGGTCACAGTGTTGGTTCTTGCTATCCAGGAGCATAGCGTATTTTTCCATTTTCTCAAATCCTCTGCAATCTCTTTTATCAGAGTACTATAATTTCCACTGCATAATTGTTTTATATTCTTTGGGAGAGTGATTCCTAAGAATTTCATTTTTGGATGTTATTGTGAAAGGTGTAGTTTCTCTAACTTCTCTCCCAGTGTGTTCATGTACAAAAAAGCTTCAGATTTGTGGGTGTTGAATTTGTATCCTATGTTCCTGAATTTGGTGATTAAATCTACAAGTCTCTTTGGGGAGTTTTGGGTGTCCTCAGTGTAGAGTATCATGTCACCTACAAATAATGATAATTTTATTTCTTTTCCAATCCTTATTCCTTTTATACATCTCACTTATCTAATTGCCCAGACTTATCCTGAGTAGGAGCTGACACAGAGGGCATCCTTGTTTTGTCCCTGATTTTAAATTGAAGCCTTCAGTTTTAGCCCATTTGGTATAAAGTTAGTTGTTGTTTTCTCACTGGGGTAGATAGAGAATTCATGAACAGAAACTAAACTGCACAAGAAAACCTTCAAAGAACAAATAACTGGGATCTTACCTTTTTGAAAATCTGCACTCCAAAGCAAATCTCCAAAAAAGAGAGAGAAAAAAACCTATAAACTGGGAAAAATTTATAGGTGACTGTGCAACAAAGGTCTTTTATCTAGAACATATAAAGAATATAAAAAATCATGCTCCCAGGAATTCAAAGACCTAATCCAAAAACGGGCATGTGAGATGAGTACATACCTCTGAGAGGAAGAAATACAAATGACAAGTAAATACATACAAAGTGTTCAACATCATTGGTCATTTAAGAACATCAGATTAAAAGAACACTGAGTTTCCGTCTCACCTCAGAAAGGTTGGCTTGCTTCTAGAAGTCAATCAATAACAAATTCTGCAGAGTCCGTGGAGAAAAAGCAACTCTGTAGCACTACTTGTGGGAATATAGAGTGGTCCAACCAATATGTAAACCAGTGTGGACATTCCTTCAAAAGCTAGAATGGGAGGTCCCATTCAAGCCAGCTATTATCCTCCTGGGTATTTTTCCCAGAAGAACTGAAAATATCATGCCATAGCAATATATTTGTACTCATGTTAAGAACAGCACAATTTGTCATAACTAAGTCCTGGAAACAACCCAGATGCCCATCAATTGAAGAATGGGTAAAGAACATGTGATATTTTTACAAAATAAGTATTATTCAGCTATATGATAAATATAAATCATGATAAATTTGAGTCTTATGTTTGTAAATGAATGCAACTAGAGAACATATTCTTAAGTGAAATAAATAAGACTTGCATGTGCAAACATTGTATTGTCTCTGTCGTGTGAGAACCAGAAAGAGAAAAATAGAATCTGAAGGGCACATTAGATACACATAAAAGGGAATTAATATATTTAAAAGGAAAAACTTAATAAGATGAGGAGAAGGACAGGAAAGGTTGTGGGAGAAAGAGATTTGTCTATGTATCTAAGCAGCACGGTTTGGACAACCGTACTATGCATTCTGCTGATCTATAGAGAGAAGCAGTAAATGCTTTAATTTGTTTCATCTTCTTTTTCCAATTGTTTCTACTTATTCTGTTCTAAATTACTTATATATTTCTTTCTTTTTTCTTTTTTCTTCAAATTTTACTTTCATATAGCTGTTAATATAATAACGGAAGACAACACTATATATTACAACAAATATGGCAAAATTCATATTGCTTGGCTAAGGGATATTATGTATCACTTGTATATTTTTCTGTTTCAGTTCTAACTTTTACTCTTTAAAACATAAAAATAATTAAAAATGAATGTAAAATTCTGTATTTTTCATACAAGATGGCTCTTGAAATGTACCACATGTGGTTAAGTGAAAAGAAAAATTCTCATGGTGTGAAACTCTCATTAGGCATTCATCATATCACTATCATTTTGCAATGCACGGTCTTGTTTGCTAAAAAGTCCTGGTTGCTTTCAGTTTTATTTTTAGTACATGTTGAAAATATTGAAGGTGTCCTTAAGAGACAGACACTGAGTACAATTCAGTATCCAACATCAAAAAGAAAGAAAGAAAGAAAGAGAGAAAGAAAGAAAGAAAGAAAAGAGAGAGAGAGAGAAAAAGAAAGAAAGAAAGAAAGAAAGAAAGAAAGAAAGAAAGAAAGAAAGAAAGAAAGAAAGAAAGAAAGATTACAAGATTACATTTGAATTACTGAAATGGAATATTTTGAGATTCTCTGAGAATGTTCTTCTTGCACAAAACATGCTACTTCCTAGGGAAAGACATCTTTTGTGAATTGTTAGTAGTCTATGCTTTCTAACAAGAGCCATTTCTTATCTACACCATGTCAGAATTTTCCTTCTTAGGATGAAAGAAGGTTCCTGCTGCAAGCTTATGCAGGTAGCAAGACTTCTAATGTCCTCAGAAAGTAACATCCGTGTATAAAATCGAAACATGGGCACTTTTGCACACTGTTAAACTTTTCCTTGACAGGATAATCTCTCTCTCTCTCTCTCTCTCTCTCTCTCTCTCTCTCTCTCTCTCTCTTTCTTTCTTTTTCTTTTTCTTTGTTTGTTTCTCTCTCTATCAGTAATTTAGCTGTTTTATACTTTGCAGAACTCTCTTTTAAAGAATGCACTGATCAATACCCTGTGCACATCTAAAATATATATATATATATATATATATATATATATATATATATATATATATATATTTTGTACAGGGAATCAAACTCAGGACCTTGTACTTTCCAGGCAGTCCCTTGTGCCAATGAGACATATCCTGGCCCTCATAAAGGATTCTTCAGAAAAAAATGGATCTTATAGCTGAGTCCTAGGTGCATAAAATGTATGTGAATACCCAGTGACCATGAGAGGTCTGAGTTTCAATGTGGTCACACCCAGAAAGAGACACTGAGGCAGCACTTTGTACATAAAAATTCATGTTTGGACTGACAACTACCTGCTTGCCAAAGGCCACCCTCAATATAATTCCTGTATTTCCTGTTCCACCTTTTCTGTTAATTCTGCACCAATGGAAAATGAGTTAAGCTTTATAAAATTCTATAAAACAAGGATAATATGAGACCCTAATTGTGACCATTTGTGTAAGACAGAAAAAGCTTTTACATACTTAGTAAAATAACTAGCACAGTAAAATATAAACTGCTAGATAAAGTTAGGACAATAAAGTTAGACCATGCTTACTACAAAATGTTCTGGAAGAAAAAAAGCTCTAAGCTTTGTGAAGCTCCACCCTGACATGAAATAACTACTAACAAAACTGATAATCACCAGCAAGAATGTCATCTCCCTGTGTTCTTGAACTCATGCAGCCTACTGATTTAAAAAAGTAAAAAACACTGACTAAAACTCTGACATTTGTAAAAGAAAGTTCTGTATCCATCAAGATCCTGAGAGCAGCATGCTTCCCATAGAGTTGTCTGCGTTCAGAACAAGACCTGCAGGGACCCTGGAGAAGGTCAAGCACCTGAGATGGAGCTCATAATGAATCTATGGGAGATCTCTGTGAAGCAAACATGGATGCTCAGCCAACATCGGGTGTCCAGCCATCTGAGTGCACTGATGGCTTTGCTACGTGGAGAGGAGTTACAGCCACAGGTGAAAAGACAGGACAAAGTAACTACAGCTTTGCAAATAGAACCAGGAGCCTAAGAAGCTGCTGGCAGTTTCTCTTGAATCACGAGGCTATGGATTTTGGCCCCTTTTGTCTTCCGCAGGCCTGTTGAGATCACTCAAAGGAAGCAGCTCACACCCACACAGAATGCAGTTCCACTCCTGTTTGCCTCCCTGGTTTAAAGAAATCTGGATGCAGACAAGGATGCAGGAACTGCTGGGTGAACTGGAAAAAAGCACTCTGCAGGAAACAAGTAAAATTTGTTCTTTTAAAATTATAGTATAATTAAATGTAGATAATTTTTAACTGACGGTCAAATTATTACACCCAGCTTAAGTATACTAGCATGGTGCTGAGTGTGGGAAGACCACTGGAGGACTGTTGCCAGCAGCGTAAAGGGAGATGGGGAAAAGCTGCGGAAAGGCTGCTAGGAATTCTGTTTGGAGAAGTTGTTGGTTCTCCTGGGCTCTTCAGCAGGAGGACCTTGTCAGGCTGGATTTTGCAATGTACGTTAGAGGAGCTCTGGTCCTCATCTTG
The DNA here is from genome assembly GCA_004027025.1 of Myocastor coypus. Lineage (NCBI taxonomy): Eukaryota > Metazoa > Chordata > Mammalia > Rodentia > Myocastoridae > Myocastor > Myocastor coypus. Next base: position 21,440 of record PVJA010002512.1, read on the forward strand.
AGCATCATTTACTAGCTCTGAAGGGGAAGATGATGCATTGTTCAGTCTTATGGAGAAGCTTATCACATGGATTTTTCTGATGGGAACTCGGCTTTCCTCATTGCTAGAGGAGCTCAGGACCTCACTGCTGCTAAAGACGGCTGTGGTACCTTTAGAAGAGCTCTGGTGCTTACCTTGAGGGTTGCCTACTAGTGCTGCTTCAGATCCCTCAATGTGCTGGCATAGATCCTTCATCCAGCTGGCAGAGACTCCTAGGATTTTAGCTGGATTCTTTAGTGTTTAGAGTTTGGATAAGTTTCCTGTACTTGTATATAATTCTTTGAGTGATTCCTTATAAAATAATATATGTGTCCTTTATTATATTGTTCCCGTTGCAAGACCCCCAAACCATGACATTAAGTAAGCAAAATATGAAGAGGAAAAGATAAACATGAGTTTTAAAGATGCTATCCTTTGTATATCTAGCAAAGAGAAAGAGAAATGGCTGAATATTCAACTCCTCTGTCCACATGTAGACACTCACAATGCTTTGGCTGATTCCTCAGGACACCAGCATTATAGCCAGTTGACTTTTGGCATCTCTCAGCATACAGATCATGGTGAAAACAATAGCATTAAGATAGAACAGCGTTCCAAACAAACCACGAAGCACGTGAAGAAAGGAGGGTTCAGGAAGGGCAGCTTAGTGGCACTGATTGTACTGAGGACCCTGTACAGGAAGCTTAGTAAGGGTGGGGTTTGTTCTGAATCTTGAAGACAGAATTGTTTATCATAGCAACACTTAGTTCCTTTACATATCTGTTCTAATGCGTCTAGTACCTTATATTTATTCCTTCTCAGAAAATGGCAATTATGTTTTTTTAAAGAACTATTGCCACATCACATATTTATTTTTGCAAAATATTGACGTTTAGTGGGATCATTTCATACATGCATGTAAGATACATGTAAGATATGTTGTTCCATCTTCCTTATTCCTTCCCATCCAGTTCTGTGCCTGTAATAGTCTCCCTTCTATTTCAGTGTAAGCTTGATTTCCTATACGAGAAAAAACATACCATGGGTCTTTGTGAAATGTCAATATGGCCATCTCAGGTTTCAGCAATTTTTTCACTACACATGTCATTTCTCTCAAAGGTTGAATAGTATTCTGACATGCATGTATCCATTTTTTTAATCCGTTCTTACTTTGGTGGCTATCTACTCAGTTTCCATAGCTAGGTTACTTTGAGTTGTGCAGCAGTAATCATTAGTGTTCAGGCGTCTGTAGAGTATGCTAAATGGAATTTACTCTGGTTCATAAAGAATAGTGGTATAGCTGGATGATATAGGGATCTTATTTTTATGTTTTTCACACAAATCCATACCGGTTTCTATAGATGGAATTCTATAGGAATAACATTCCCGCAGAATGCGTTTTGATATCTCTGTTCCCCTATATTTTCCTCAGTATCTATTTTTTTTTTTTTTTTTTTAATTCTTGATGATAGTCACTGGGGTAAGATGTAATCTCATTGTGATTTGATTTGCATTTTCCTGAAAATGCTAAATGTTTAACTTTCTCAAATGATTATTGGCCACTTGTATCTTTTAAGAGTACCTGTTCAGTTCTTTTGCCTATTTGTAGATGGCATTACCTGTGCTTTCCTTGCATTTCAATTCTTTACTTATTCTGGGCTCTAATCCTCATTTTGAAAAGTGGCTGACCAAGATGTTCTCTCATTTACAAGCTGTCTCTTTGCTCTGTTAATTGCTTCCTTTTCTCTGCAGAATACGTTTGATTTGAGTAGATCCTTTTTAGCTTTTCTCCTCATGTCCTGAGTTATTGGAGGCCTACCCAGGAAGTCACGGCCTACGCCTTTCTCTTATATTATTTCTACTGTTCTTTTCACAGTTTCAATATTCCCAGTTCTCCTTACAGTTCTGATCCATTTTCAGCTGTATTTTGTGCAAGATGAGAAATGGGGATCTAGTTTCAGTCTTCTACATATGGTTGTCTACTTTTCTCATCATGATTTTTTGCAGTTTCTTTCGCTAACACACATTTTTGTACCTCCCTGAAGAATCATATGGTTGTAGGCATATATATTCACTTCGGGGTCCTCTATTCTTTTCCATTTGCCTGTCTATCTTTTAATGCCACTGGATTCTCATTTTATTACTTCTTCTCTGTGCTATATGTTGAAATCAATTACCAGCATGCTCCTCCATTGTTGCTCCTACTCAAGATGTCTACGATGCTTCTGCTATCTCCTTTTTCTATGTGAATTTCAGATTACATTAGTTCTTTGAAGAATTTCATTGATATTCTAGTGGAGATTGCATTGACTTTGTAGGTCATTTTCAGAAATATGCATAGATATGGCTATTTTTACAGTAGCCATTCTACCAATCCATGTATGTGGAAAGATTTCCATTTTATGCATCTTTAGTTCTGCTTCTTTCTTCCAGATTTTATATTTTTCCTTCTAGAGGACTTTCAACTAAAGGGTTAGATTTATTTTTAGATTGTTTTTTCTGAAGCTATTGTGAAGGTAATTAAGTTTTGATGTTTTTCTCAATAGGTTCACTATCATACAGAGCTACTGACGTTTTTATGTTGATTTTTTTATCCTACCTTACTGCCGAATTTGTTTGTAAGACCTAAAAATCTTTTAAAGAGTATTAAAAAGATTTTTAATATAGCATCCTATCATTTACAGACTAGGACTCTTCCTTTCCTGTTTGTATTCCTTTTATTTCTCTCACTCATCTAATTGCTTTGGCTAAAAATTCAAGCACTGCATTGAATGACAAGCATGAGAGTAGAGACCAATGTCGTTTTCCTAATTTTAGAGTGAGCAGTTTCAGTTTTATGTCATTAAGTCTGATGGCCACGGGGCTTATTTTGTCTGGTATTTATTACATTGAGATAACATCCTTCAGTGCCTTGTATTTCAAGGCTCCTATCATGAAAGGATGTTGGATTTTGTTATGAATATTTTCTGCATCCAATAAGATGTGTTTCACACTTTTATTTCTTTATTTTATTAATTTATTTTATTATGCTTGGTGACGTGCTAAAACTGAAACATCCTATTATTCCTAAAATAAAAGTGACTTAGCCGGGCGTGGTGGCGCACGCCTGTAATCCCAGCACTTGGGAGGCTGAGGCAGGAGGATCAGTGTGAGTTCGAGACCAGCCTGGGCTACAAAAGTGAGCTCAGGACCAGCCTCAACTGCATAGCCAGAACCTGTCTCAAAAAGACAAAAAGACAAAAAAAAAAAAAAAAAAAAAAAAGTGACTTAATTACGGTGTATGATCTTTAATCTGTGGCCAAATTCAATTTGCAAGTGTTTTATTAGTGATACTTGCACCTCTGGTGATCAGTGACAGTATTTTTATATTTCTCTCCGGATCTTGTTGAATTTTGCTTACTGGAGGCACTGGGGATTGAACCAAGGTCTCCATGCTGACCTAACTCCACAGGTATTTACTGGTTTGGAGAGGGTTTTATTTATTTTTAATTTCAGTCAGAGTCTCAAGTTGCTAAGCAGCCCAGTTTGGCTAGAACTTTTGATGCTCGTGCATCAGTCTCCCAGAATATTAATATTACAAATATGTGTTATCATACCCAGATTCAAAACTTTCCTTATCCTTATTTCCTTTCTTTGTGCAACATTCTGGAGATCAAACACTGGTCCCTGTGTCTGCCTATTTATGCACTTTAATCTACTAAGCTATCTGTTTTAAAGCTATCTGTCCAGTTTTACTAAGTAGACTAATACACCTGCTTAGGCAGAGCTCAGGGTAAAGGTTCAAACCCCTGTGTGCAGTGTCAGTCCTGCCCTCAGGTGTACTGGGAAGGCAACTGAGATTGGGTGTGGTGATGTCTGCTTTTAATCCCAGTGCTTTGAAGCCTCAATCACTAAGAGTCCGATCTATGTAGTGAGACACTTTAGACCCTGCACTAAATATATTAAATAATCAAAGAAACAAACAAACAAATAAATAAATAAACAAATAAACAAATAAATAAAGCTCTGGTAAAATTTATTAGTGAATTCATATATTTTTTACCTTTTCTTCATAGGGAAAAACATATCAGCCCCACCCCTGGGGCACACTGAGACAGCAATTGAGACTGGGCATGGTAGAACATGTCTATAATCCCAGGTATTGGGAGGCTGTAAACAGGTGGATTACTACAAGTCTGACCTAGTAGTGAGACCATGAACATACTGTAGACACTTCCATAAATAGAAAAAGAAAAGTTTAAAATGAAAAATTTATCAGTCTCATAAATGTTACTTTTATTCATTATTTTTTATTCTCTTAAAGGTTTCGACTTTTAGATGTTACATATGATTAATAACTTACTCATTTCTTAAATTTGTTAATTTTTATTAGAATAAAAGATTTCATAAGATATTCAATAGTGATACTCTGAATTTCATTGGTCATCTGTTATAAATGTCCTTTTGCCTTTAATTTTATTAATTGGGTGGCACTACTCATTCTGGTTAGTTTGGCTAGTAGTCCATCTATTTATTTATATTTCATCTTTAAAAACGATCAAGTCTTCATTCTATTGGTCCTTTTTTTGGGGGTAGGGGACTGCGGTTCAAACTCAGGACCTTGTACTTTCCAGGCAGGCACTTGTGCCATGAAGCTATCTCCTCAGCTCCTCTGTTGGTCCTTTTACTGTAATTTTAGGTCCTGTTTCACTAATTTTGTCTTTGATCCTCATTTTATTTCTTCTAAATTTTGAACTTAACCTTTGCATGATTTTCTAAAATGTTGACAAGTATCACTGCATTCTTTATTTGGGATTGCAATGTGGGAACTCGTAGCTATAAACTTCCTACAGCTATGTTATTCTGTCTCACAGATTCTAGCACATTATGTTACAATTTTTATTGAATTTTTAGGCATTTTAAATTTTCATCTCCTAAATTCTCTATAGCTTCGGAAGTTTCTCATGCTTTTGTTTTCCCCTTTTGAGACATGCTCTTGTTATCCAGTCCAGGCTGGCCTTGAACTCACTTTTGTAGCCCAGGCTGGTCTTGAACTCACACTGATCCTCCTTCCTCAGCCTCCCAAGTGCTGGGGTTGGAGGCATGTGCCATTCTCATGCTTTAGAATTTACGTTACTCCATTATTATCTGATAATAAGGAACAAATTATGATGACACATTTTGTTTTCATTGACATTGATTTTATGCCTTAAAACATGACCTATTTTGAAAAAGTACCATGAACAACTAAAAGATGTTGCCTTATGAATTTATTGGATGAAACTTTTTCTGGTCATTCATCAGATATTCTTGGTGTTATTTATGTGTTTTTATTCTGATATCTTATTTCCTCTGTGTGCGATGAAGAAAAGAGCATACTTTCTGTAAATATGACTTGAAACTTGTTAAAGGGCTTGTCCTTTCAGTAGTGCCGACCTTAAATTTCAAGACACATTTTTTTTCTTACAATTGACAATTCTGAAGTAGTTGGCTTGTGAAAATTGCTGGCTATCTTTAAGACAAGTAACAAAAAGTTTCCTTCAACATCATTTCATATGAAAACATTTGCAAGTAAATCTATTCTACCATCACATCAAAAAATTAAAGCATGATTACCAGCATAAAATGTCAATATAATCAGTACTGGAACCTCTTGAATGTAAGGGAGATAAATTACTCTTAGTCATATTCTCATCATCCAGCACAGTATATAATGTCTGTTAGATACCTAGCAATATTAAAAGACTTGAAATGATCATAAGAGATAGGAAAAAAAGGGAGTAAGAAGGGATCCTAAAGATAATGAATATAATTAAAAGCATAAGGAGACCTGTTCTGAAGACAACTCTTCAGCTTCTGACATTTGTCAGTATTATAAGTTATGAGTTACTTTGAGCTACTGAGGTAATAAGAAGTAAGATGGTAAAGGGTTTCAAAGGTAAGTCTCTGTTATCAGGTGTTTAGTATTAAATCATAATGACACCATTACTTTAACCCTAGCAATTATACCTTCCTCTCCAAGAGATAGTTTCCTCATTAGTCAATAATTACAGACCATGGCTTACAAGCCTGTTGTAAGGATTGCATGAGAAAAGGAATAAAACCTATTTATCCCATGCCTTGGGCATAGTGATGACGCCATACGTAATTGTTTTATTATAAATGAAGTTATTTGAAAGGAATAACTCAGTCAGAAAATTTTAAAGTGGTACAGTATTAGTTAAAACAGAAAGAACATAACAGTAAACTCTAGCTTTGCTGTTCAAACTAGACCCCACCTTCCCCATTGAATGCTCAGCCTGGATAGATCGAAAATATTTTATTTTATTTTATTTTATTTTATTTTATTTATTTTATTTTATTTTATTTATTTTATTTTATTTTATTCCATTCCAATCCATTCTATTCTATTTTATTTTACCTTATTTATGTATTTAGTAAGGGTCTATGCATCTCAGACTCACAATGTCTTTCTTGTTTATCAGCCTCCCAAGAGCTGGATTTACAGGTGTGCCCCACCATGCCCAATCTCAATCTTATTCTCAGTGTATCACAGGGGTGGGGCCAACATGGCAGGTGGGGAATCAAACTTCTGGGCCCCTGAATCTACCTAAGCAGGCAATTTAATCTGCTGAGATTTCTGGTCAGCCCTAGAGATACAGAATTCTAAAAAGTGGCTTATGAAACTCTTTATAAGCTATAGCTGTAGAAACACTAATATTAGAATCTTAACTGTTTTGTTGAGAATCATTCAGTATAAGAAGGCAAATTTTTAGTTCTTTCTTTTATTTTATTTATTTATTTATTTATTTATTTATTTATTTATTTATTTATTTATTTATTTTTGACTGTCTCAGTTTGCCTTAAAAGTGGATCTGGGGATTGAACTGATGTCCCCTTGCCTGACTGGGATTGCCCACCTAGGTGTCTAAACCACTGAGCTAATCAGAAAGCTCCCAAGTTTTTAGTTTCATCACAAAAATTAAGGGACTGTGTGGGAAGACACACACATACACACACATACACACACACACACACACACACACACACTCATACCCCAATATATAAAGCATACCCTACTCCTCCCAAATGCTCTTCAACCATAGACTTTTTTGATGTGAACCTTCCCAGTTTACCTACTGACAGAAACAAAATTTGGTTTGAGTCATGATGGAGCAGAGCCAATGCCTTGAGGGTCTGCGTTTCAGCTGAATTTGAGTAACTGCATTTCCAAATTTAAATGTATTTATGTTTTCCTCATAAAGTGTTTTCAGCAATTCATGAATTTACATGCTAAAGTAGAAAGATTTACAGTAGTTAGTTCTACAAGTTTAAATCCTGTAAAAAGAAAAAATTCTATTATATTTGTTAAAGTGACTCAGAAGGGAACATTGTTATTTGAAAGTTGCACTATTCATATTCACATATACTTTTAAATTCGCTCAATATCAATTAAATGGTAGGATATCCGTCTTAATTTCTCTTATTTCTGAAGAATCACAAAATAGTACCAAGTCCTAGTGCAAATGTGTACTTAAACAGATATGCTTAAAAGTTTACTTGGTGAGAGATGTTTTGCTCATCCCTTTTTATTATCAGGACACAATGTCTTAAGTCAGTTTCTCTAGAAGCAGAATCTAAGGTGAGGATTCTTGTACCCATGACTTATCTAAAGTATGTTCTTTGGAGGAGCTCTTGTAAACAGAATGTGATGAGTAGGTTAGTAAAACAGTTAGGCAAAGATTTAGATTCAGCTGAAATCTCAGCCCTGAGTTCCATGAACAGAATGAGAGCATTGTCTCACTGCATATAGGTCATGTGACCTACACAGCTAGAGATAATCCATTCCTGAAAATGGAATGAGGCCTTCTGGGTTACAAGCCTTAGATAATTTGAAGCAGCTTTTCAGAGATGTGTAGAGCCATTAATCCAGAAAACTATCATGCAAAGAAATGAGGGAAAGGCACCACAGGCCCACAAAGACATCGTCTTGGGACTAAAAAATCCTTGTTATAATTACTCTTTCATTTCCCAAATCCTTCTGCTTGTCATATTTTCTTCCTCCTACCCACCCCACCTTCTAAAAAAGCATGTCTGGATGTAATCAATAAGTAAATCTACAATCTTGTGATGATAAAAAGCATTTCTTACCAACCAACTTGATTACTATATTTGCTTCACTCATATTTATTGTCTTGAGGAATCCCAAGTGAGCAGATAGATACCCTATCATTAAATTTTTCAGGGCACTAGCTTACTCTAGAAAGCAGGGCTTCCATACCATGGATCTTAGAATTGTCATGAAATTATATGAGTCACTGAACATGGTAGTGAGCAAAGTTCATCTCTTAGTGCTTTATCCTACATATTCTAACTTTTCGACATATTATTTCTTATTACATATATTTACTTGAGTTGTATATTTCACAGTGAAATACTTTACCAGGATGCTCTCTGTGTTACAGAGCCTCAACCATGCCGACTAGAGGTCAGAGGAAAGCCAGAGCTTCTATACACATGGTACCAAAAATATGTGTATTTATTGTTATTCAACAGATTATATAGGATATATCTGTATTAGTAATACAAAACTTACCATAAAGGTAACAGAGTTTGGCAATAGAAATTTACTTTTTCATAATTTCAGAATCTTGAATTCCAAGATAAGGTAATTATCAAGCTAGGTTTATTGTATATCCTTTCTTCCTAGCTTGCAGAAGGATACCTTCATGGTACAGTGATGTGACATCATATTTTTTTTTTTATTTGTGTAAGGCAAAGAAAGAGAGGGTGTGTGTAAAAGTGAGAGAAAAGAGAGATTCAGGAACAGAAGGAAATGGAAATACAGGGAGAAAGACAGTGTTCTTTTTTTACTCTTGATCTTATAAGTCTACTAGTCCTGCTGGGTCAGGACCCCATCCTTATGAACTCATGCCATCACAAAATCTCTAAAGATCATCCTTCTTATTGGATAATTCTTATTGCTTTATTGGTGGTTAGGGCTTCAATAAGACATTTTTGAGAAAACAACTCAGTCTGTGATAAAGTTTAGGATATATAACAAGCCCATATCATTTATAATAAGAACTACATACCATTCAAACGCAGCTGAAAGGAGCATAAGGAAACTGTACCAAAGACATCGTACATCTTCAGATTACCTTGCACTGTTATAACAACACTGTTTCCAGAGTAGGTGGTATAGCTCAGTGGACTAAGTGTTTGCTTAGGTTAGTGCAGGGGTCAGGGTTCAATTTTTGGCACTATAGGCAGCACTGGCCCCATCCCTGGGCATGCTGTGCTGGCGATGGAGTTGGGGTGTGATGGCACTCATCTGTAATCCCAACAGTAGGGCGGCAGAGATCAGGAAGATCACTGCGAGTCCAAACTGCATAGTGAGACCCTACATACAAATAAATAAATAAATAAATAAATAAATAAATAAATAAATAAATAAATAAATACTGTTCTCTCAGTTCACACATGTAATTTATTTCATATTTTCTTTTTTTTTTTTTTTTTTTTTTTTTTTTTTTCTTTTTTGAGACAGGGTCTCGGTATTTCATATTTCCTACTACCAGTCGCAACAGTAAGAAAGTACTGATTTCAAAATCACAAATGGCATACTGGGTATTTTGATGTGACGTGAAATTGACTCTGAAGATAAAATCTTCCCAAAGGGTAAAAGTATAGATGGATCACTAACCAAGACTGAAACCAGCAATACTTTCAGTATTCCCCAGATTTATACTAGGAATCAGAATCTCAATAGTTTTCATGGTGTCCCAATCATCCAGAAAGACTGTAAAACTCACGTTGTGCATGACTCAAAATCCATGCAACTTTCCTTTTCATGATATCCAATGGAGAAAGATAAAAGAGAAGAAGATACTATAGTCCTCTAAGAACTCACTGAGATCTTCTATTAATGAAAAATAAAGAGGCCATCCACCCCTTATGTGGCTGATGTAAGTAAATGAGGACTGAAGTTCTGGTTCCACACCAGGGATATCAGATTAATAAGTTGCTGACTCCATTTTTTAAAATAAAAGTTTTACCAGTTGTTTCTTTGGGCCAGGTCTGACACCTAAGTCTATCAGTGATGAGTTTTTCCTCATAAGAGATGTGCATGTGTGTGTGGGTGGGGAGGGGCATATGAGTGTGCACGCAAAATTCTATTTTACCAAATTTCCAGCTTTTAAGAGGTAATGTTGGATTACATATAAGAGAGCAAATTGCTTGGCCACTTTTCTGCTTTATGGAAATTATTAAGACATATATTTCACAATATTATGAGAATCAAGGAAAATAACAGTCATGTTATAATAACAGCTTTAGCAACTAGCTGTTCCAGGAAGGACCAAGCAGTGATCTTCATAATAACTGGGCAAGTCTGTTTGCTCTGCGCTTTGTTCCCCAGTTCCTTTAAGGTGTCTCGATCATCACAGATGCTCAGTAAATATATGCTTAATCATAGTAAAATTAATCATTACAAATGATTTTTACTAATACATTGACAAATTCATATCAGAAATGTACAGATTATGTTTCTATTAGATGCTAAACTTTGCTGGTATTAATCTTCTACTTCTATTCAAAGGAATAAATTTGAAAGAAAAGTTTGCAAATACATCATTATTCTCATAAGCTAATGAACTTATAATTATGAAAATAATTGCATATTCTCATTTAAGAGTATTCAAAACATATACCAAAGTAACCTTCTGAAGCAACATTTTATAAAATGACATTATAGTCTTCAATTGCTTTAGCTTTTGAAAAAATTGCGAGCTAATATTTTATTTTAAGTAATTTCATTTACACCTGAGTGAAGTATTGTTAGCCCTATTCAAATTTTTTAAAAAGATAAACCAAAAAGCAAGCAAGCAAAAATTAGAACTGCTCATTTGGAGAAACACGTATATTCATTTTCCTACCTTATCTATTTGCTTTTCCTGTGAAGTTGGCATCTTGTCTCCTCAAAGGGAGCAGCCTTTTCTGAGTCTCTCCCAGAAGTAACTTGTGACTTTTTCTAATACAATAAAGAGAAGTAAGCTATGAAAGGTGCTGAGTGTCAGCCTTTACTTGCTTCCATCATTTTTGAAGACCTTCTTTTGCCACTTGTGGTTAAAACATTATGTCAACTTGAGCAGTTGGAAGTTTGTCTGGACTGGTTCAGTGCCTCCACACTTGGGACTTGGATGTCCTTCCCTGTGGTGTGGAGGGTCTGCCCTAGAGTGACTCAGCACGAAAAGGGTATAAAAAGAGGTTGAGGAAAGGATTTAGCCATTCTACCTCCTCAGAGGAGCTCTGGTCTTCACAGGCAGCATGGCAGGAAGGGAGAGAGGCTTGAGATATGATGCAGCTGCTGCTCCTTCCTCTGCTCTTTGCTGTTTTCCACCACCATGAACTGCTGCCTTCTGTCTTGTGTCACTCTACCTTGGAGTCAGTCAAATACAGACTGAAACTACCACTAACTGTGAGCTAAGTAAACCTTTCCTTCCTTTATTTTGGCTGTCAGGTATTTTGTCCCAGCAACAAGTAAAAAGTAACTGAGATACCACTGAAACAGTCCCAAGTCAACTCCCAGCTTCTGAGAGCTCCATTCCTAGCTGAGGTTCCTTTGAGCAGAGAAAATTCAGCCAAGATTTACAAAGCTTCCACATCACCACAGACAAGGACTCTGCTGACCCCAGAAGCACAGCTGATCGGGGCCAACTGACAAGCCAGACTTGATAAGTTAAAAAAGGTAGCCATTGTATCAATGCTGGAGGTTTGGCATACTTTTTGGTTTCACAGCTAATAACTAAGAAAATATTCCGAGATTGTGAAAATCTACCAAAGTGAAGTAATGAATTACTATGCCATCAGTAACTCAGATGTGTCTGAGTTTCCATCTCACTTCTTATGATATTAAAAACATAAATCCACATCTAGAAGTAAAGAAAATATTGTAAAAATATCTATGGGCCTTATTTCCTCACTGTCTTTAGATCTTTTGTCAGTTGTGACCTTAATAATTAGGATCTTTTAGGTTAGTCTATAATTATACAAAAGCTATTAGTTTGACTCTAATTATTCTAAATATATATGACTACTTGAGTTGATATATTTGTTTTCTTTTCTGAATGTCCTAAATCAATACTGCAAATTAGCCTTCTTGAGGGTAAGGATTGTTTGTTTGTTTTTCCCCATGGCTATATTACTATTTGTTAGTATATCTTTTTATAAATATTCATAGAATCAGTGAATACTTCAATAATTTATAGAAAAATGCTGTAGTACCCTTCCATTTGCCCATAAAACCTTCAGATACCCATGAAGGTATATGAAAGTACCTGAAAATGTAATGTTTTGCTGCACTACATGATTTCTAAGTTTTCTACGACTACTCTGAAGTTTAGTTTCCCCAAAACATCAAACAAAAGAACACTGTACTTTAATGTAATTCTTACTCATTAATTCTTCTAAAATAATGTGCTTTATCTGGGAAAGGAAGGAAATGTATCTTTCACAATCATTTAAGCAGAATTATTTTGGAAAATAACTACATAATGAAACTCAAGTATTCTTAGTTCTTTAATGAAATCATGACTCTCTGCTATAGCAATTGATAGGTCTCTTTAGAGACAGCAAATAGTATTTCTTCATTTAAAGCTTGAGCAAATAGTGTACAAAAGATAGATTCTCCACATAAATATGATAGATCACAGTGCTGCAGCTGACTGACTTTATATCTTGGTGACGGGGCGGATCTGGTTGGCTAGAAAGACTAATAGAAGCATAATTATCACATAAAAACTATAAAACTCAAAATGACTTGATCTTAATACTGCTGTCCCTCCATGGCCAGTAAGCAAACCTCCATTTTACCAGAGGAACACAGAATAAAGCCATCTGGGTTATTGGAAGAAAGAGCAATCAAGTGACTTAGATTAGCCCAAGCCTTATTTTCTGGGGGAATAGCTCCAACCATCCAGCTAAAAAGGATGTCAATTTAGAACTCAGTTTGATGTAAGGAGAAAGAGAAGATTAAGATAATTAATTGGCATCTGACCATGTTTAAAGAGTGGGACGGTTTGGGATGGAAAACAATCTCAGTAAATTGCATTATAATTATAAGAAGAAAACAAGATCTATCTTATCGCCTGCAGGGAGGAAGAAATAAAAAGTCTATATAACTTTATGCTTTATGAGGTGCTTGGAGTGTGCAAAACATTATTGTTCTTGTCATCAGTTGAGGAAAAGAAGTGATATATGAAAGAAGAATATAAATTCAATTTCTTATGCTAGATATCTATAATAAATGTGAAGCTATCTATTTGTTTTCTTAAAAAATAACCTCATGATAGATTATGTGAAAAAGTAGGACATTTATTTCACTTTTTGATTCCAGGTCCTTTCACTGTATGCTTTTGCTGCTTTTACTATCATGAATGAGTGCCTGTTTCTTCGCTGAGAGAATCTGAGATACTTACGCCCTAATTTAGCTCAAAGAACAAAACAAATGTGAACTCATACTAGTTGACCTTGTGAGGTCTTGGACACTTCTCCTTGTCCTATTACCTCACAATTTTACCATGAAAACAGGATTTTAGGACACAAGACTGAGTCAGAATCCAGTTTTCTTTGCCCAATTTTAGGATGGCAAAATATCCTCAGTGAGTGCCAAATATCCTACCTGGAGCCCATCCCTAACTAATCATTGATGCACTGAAGCTCAATGATAATGATTCTGCTTTTGCCAATCAATAGAACATCCCGGCTGATCTAGAGATACTGAGCTTATTGCTAATTGCAATATTTAGAAGAAAGTGGTTGTGCAGTTTGTTATGCCATGAAAGTTACCAGTTCGACATTCAATATGACAACTTAGAAAGTATGGACCCAAATCATAAGAAAGGAAAACTTATTTTAATTATTAAAAAAATCTTTCAAGTTCCAGAGAGTGTGTAATCTGTGAAATAAGGCAAGAAGATAAGGTATACTTTGCTAGCTGGTAAAGGTCACCGTGGCCACAGACATTTTCTCTAGCCAGTCATTTACAGTTTAGGAACTTTTTTATCCAGATAAAATTGTAGCACATCATCCATTACTATTTCAGGATTTTTAACATGACAATGCATATATGTCAACTTTTTCATGCATGTAAAAACTTACTCCTAAAGCAAATTATGAGTTTGGAATATAAAAGTTGATAGAGTTAGCGTGATACAGTATCAGAAATCTAGTGTCATTTCAGATGTATTTTCTGATGAGGAAAAAGTAAAAGTCATAACCAGTTAGGAAACCCCTGAGAATAATTTTTTTTTTTTTAACTCAGGACCAGGGCTCGATCACAATCTTGCACTTGCTAAGCAGGCACTTATGCCATGGAGCTATCTCCCCAGACCCCGTAAATTTTTTTTTTTTTCTGATGCTTCAAGTATTTTAGTTTGTTCTCTGCTTCCATGACCAACCCAGAATCAAATACAGGTAATTTAAAACTGACACTTCATCGTCCCTTGTGTGTGACTCCTGTCTCATCTCCCATTGCTCACCTCTGAGCATCTTTGTGAACTTTGGCTGTATTAACTTCCTAACAGTTTACCAGCCTCAACGTGTCTTATCTTGCCATAAAACTTTTGATTTCATTTCACTCTTGTCCTCAAACATACACACCTGAAGTTTCTTCAATAAATTTCATGGAAGCCTAAGCTGTGAAACCTTTTATAGTAATCCAGAGAAGTGAGAGATTTTCTCTGCCACCCTCCCACTGTACTACATGCTATATGCCATTCAGTAGTGCCATTTGTCACCTAAGATATATCAACATCACGTCTCTGATTCTTTACGTAAACTGAAGACAAATTCCCTTTTGCTAGCTGATAACATAGGGCTATCAACATATTGTCACACCGTTTTATTTTTCATAATATGCATTTTCCAAGCTTTACTCTCTTAGCTTCTGGTGCACAGCTTCACTGAAGATGGGAATGAAGACACACTGATATTTACAGACTTCTAACATTTGTATATCTGAAGAAAACATGGGAGTGGGTAAGCATTTCAATAATTCACTCAGTTAGTTACTGTTTAGGGGTGGGGGAAATGGCTCTGTGGCACAAGTGTCTGTCTGGCAAGTACAAAGTTGTGAATTTGAACCCTGGTCCCACAAAAAAAAAAAAAAATTCTCTCAATTAGTGACTGTTTGATGACACTTATCAACTCTGAATTCTATTTTACAGGCCCATTCATGCATAATAATGACAGCAATAACAAGGAGGCACACCAGTAGCAGCAGAGATGTTAATTTCACATTCTCACGTTAATAATAAAAGTAAATTTAAGCTGTTACTGTAGAAGGACTTTTTGCAAACTAGACATTGGGTGGCATGAAATAACCATTTAGGAGTATTCTGAAATATTAAACTGTGGAATAGCTTTCTTGACAACTAAGACGGAAAAAAGTGTAACAGAGAGGGTGTTCTGGGTCCTAAATAAGACATGTCACAGGATTATGGTCTATGCAGCAAAAGAAGTAATTCAGGCAAGTTCTAGACACAACAGGTTTTATGCCAGACTTCCTGGGAAAAGAGGTGCCCAGGGAAAGTTCAGCAGCACTGCTGGCTGGGAAGAGGGATGGAAGTGAATATTTTTAGTTAAACAATTATTGATGTACAGTCTCACTATGCAGTCCAGACTCATAGTGATCCTCCTCTCTCCACCTTCCCAGCACTGAGATTACAGGTGTGCACCACTTTGCACGTTTTCAGGACTGCTGAGTTCCTACATAGAATGCCATCTCAGGTATCAGGTCTTTGTGCTTGCCAGGAAGGCGCCTAGACTGCTAAGCTATCTCCTCAGCCTGCAGGTTACTTTTGGAGGTTTAAATTTTGTGAAATATATAGAAAGGAGTACTTTATTAATGCTTTATTAATGAGAAATATGTTCCGGGATACCACAGCCTGTGGACACCTGGAGCCATACAGAGCATAGCATTTTATGTACACTACATTTTTTCTTACCTACATACTTACAATAAAGCTTAATTTATAAATTAAACACAGTGATAGATTAATAGTGACCTATCAAGTAGAATGATCATAATACCCTGAGATAAAAGTTTTGTTAAGCAGGTGAGTTTTTATTTTATTTCTGGAAT
This sequence comes from Myocastor coypus, assembly GCA_004027025.1. Classification (NCBI taxonomy): domain Eukaryota; kingdom Metazoa; phylum Chordata; class Mammalia; order Rodentia; family Myocastoridae; genus Myocastor; species Myocastor coypus. The sequence goes on from PVJA010002512.1 coordinate 37,581, forward strand.
TTTTTTCTTAATCTTTTCAGATCACGGTTATCATGGATTCTTGAAACTATGGAAAGTGAAACCGTGGCTAAGGAAGTCTAGAGCATCATAAAAAATAAAACTACAAAAAGAGACACAGGTACTTAAAGAAAATCTTTTGTTTTAGGGTCAATATCTTTTGTGGAAGTGTAGAGTAAAACTGAATGACAAAACGACTTCGAGAAAAGAATCATTGCAATGGAACTTATCAAGTGAAACAATTTTAGGGCTTACAAAAAGTCAAGAAAGGCTCAGGTTGTCATCAACTAGAACAAAAGCACATCTCTGACTTCAGAAGAAATTAGGTAAATTCCTGACACAGACCACATTTTTTTTTTTTTTTTTTTGGCTTTTTGAGACAGGGTCTCACTGTGCAGTTCAGGCTGGCTTTGAGCTCACTTTTGTAGCCCAAGGCAGGTCTCGAACTTGCAGAGATCCTCCTGCCTCAGCCTCCCAAGTGCTGGGATTACAGGCGTGAGCCACCACGCCCAGCTCTCAAAAATAAGTTAGGTTTTTTTTTTTTTTTTTAATTGTTTCAGAAGCTTTGTTCATTCTCTCATTTTTATGGCCGGCTCAGCCTGCCCCAAGGGCAGGGCTGGCGTGGCATGTGGTGCCGGGGATCGAACCGTGGTCCCTGAAGCTGCCCAAGCTTTCCCAAGTAGGCGCTTTAGACCGCTGAGCCATCCCACATTTTAAAGAAGGCAGCTAGCTAGCTCTACTGCGGACATCCCCAAAGACATTCTTGAAAAGATTTGCAGATAAGAAACAATCAAAACAACTCTCTGTCCAGATAAGCTCAGTTGTTTTACAACAGTGCAACAAAATTCATTATTGTATAATGTATGATAGATAACTGTCCTAATAAAATAAAAAATTGTTAGATGCAGAGAACACTTTGCGTGAGCAGCAACTACCAATTAAAATAAGAGGGCAGTCGATAAGGATGCCTGGTTGGGGACCAAGCTGTTCTCTCTGAAAGGCTGCTAATACTGTGGTTTAGTTTCTTTCATTTTAAAATATTGTTTTAAATAAAATTAAAAAGGAAAAAATATTTTCTACTTTATTTCATTATACTTTATAGGATGAATATGAGTATTTCCTGTAATAAAGAAGAGCAGTAAAAATTCCTTGTCTACTGCATTTGTATACCTGTTATTGATCTTCATTCAATACTGGTTTATACTATTACCTATGAAGGGGAACCTTTCCCTCTGAAATGAAATAATACTGTTTCAAAATATCCACAACCTTTTATGAACGCTTTTACATCAAATGCTAGTACATATTTTAACTTAGGTGTTTCTTTATTTTATTTTATTTTATTTTTTTATTTTTTCTTGTTTATTTTTCTTTGTTTGTCTGTTTATTTGTTTTAATGGCCGGCTCAGCCTGACCTGAGGGCAGGGCTGGTGCAGCATGTGGTGCCGGGGATCGAACCGCGGTCCCTGCAGCCGCCTAAGCTTTCCTAAGCAGGCGCTTTAGACCACTGAACCATCCTGCGGGGCCCCATTTTTTTTTAATGTAAAGCTTTATTTTATTTATTTATTTATTTTTGCGGGGCTGGGATTCAAACTCACGACCTTGTACTTGCCAGGGAGGCATTTGTGCCACAGAGCTATCTCCCCAGCCCCAGGTGTTTCTTATCATATCTATATTTTTTATAATCAAGAACTGCAAAAGTGGGGCCTGGAGGGATGGCTCAGTGGTCTAAAGCGCCTGCTTGGGGAAGCTTGGGTGGCTTCAGGGACCACGGTTCAATCCCCAGCACCACATGCTGCGCCAGCCCTGCCCTTGGGGTGGGCTAAGCCGGCCATGAAAATGAGTGAATAAGCAAACAAGGGTTCTGAAACAAGAAAAAAAAAAAAAAAAGATTAATAAATAAATAAATAAATAAATATTAAAAAAAAAAGAACTGCAAAAGTGATTTGTACACTAGCTATTTTTACCTGAATATCTCACATATGTTATTTTGAATAATGCATGTAGAGAAAAAAATGATCCTAAATGTCGGGAGAAAAGCATTATTATTGCTTAGGTAACTATAAATAACTGATCAGAACACATTTAAATATCATACTGACACAATTGATTTTTCAGTGTTTCCTTAGAAGCACTAAAGTCCTTCCCTATAGAGGTCGTACTTTCTTTATAATAATCTTTTATGAAGCTTTCCTGTATTCTAAGTACTACTTTTTCTAGCTTTTTGAAAATCTTAAAAGCTTTCATTACAGAGTTTTTAAATTTATTTTATTGCATTAGGTAATAGAAATCTAAGGTTATTACCATAACTTGTTCATTCATAGTAGAAACCTACAGTAGTGTTTAAGACCACAGTGGGATCCAGCAGGCTGTGTAGTACCTATGAAGTATCACAAGAGCTAAGTGTGAGGTGAATCTCATTCTTCAGTTTCCAAAGATAATTTATTGCAATTTTGATAATTTATTGCAAATTCTCATGTCAAATGCAAGGTATTATAGATAAGCTTCAATGAGCAGCAAGAAATTCAATTTTTGTCACTGTGACAGAAATAACAATATGTATATATTTACATAACAATAATTGCATTCCCTTATTTTTAGAAAGCCATAAATTTTCCATATTTATTCTCAAAATACTAACTTTGAGAATGAAAGGGTTATGTTAATAATGATTAAGGATGCAGGCAAAATTGGGATAAATGCTTTAAGATGATAAACCTCGAAAAGTATCTAAACAGTACTGAACTGCAGAAGTATCTGGGGAAATCTATGAATTAAGTATAAATCATCATCTCATAGTAACCTTTGATAGTTCTCATTAAAACTGCAGCAGTAGAATCTGTTAGAGGTCTCTGGAGGGATATTATGTGTAAATGCAGAAATTAAAAATGAATATTAAATGATTCTATTGAGAAATTAAGGCCATTCGATTGTGTTAATGGTAGTACAGTATCGTATCTATGTTTTTCATCTGTTCCTCTAAAAAGAAAATGAAAATCTGCATCTAATTTATAGATTTAATAAAACATAATTCAAGTAACTCCCACTATGCATAATAACTAGCAGGATTTTTTGAGAACTGTTATATATAGTATGTTGCATATATTACATATAAGTCCAGAAACACATATGCACATATGTGAAACATTAGCTTTTGTAGGCTAAACTAATTTATCTTACGAAGACTTAATCATACAAAGTCTTGACTTCAATAATAAAAATCTTATTTTCCATCCTAGATAATCTAGGTTATATAGACCTAGCCATTTCCACTCATATATTTGTGTAACATCATGAAAAATGGTTGCTTTATTTTAAAAATAAAATAAAATACTAGAGTAAAGAAACACGACAACCTGTTTTTCACAAATATACACTTGAAGTTCCCAGTAAGATTAAATATGAGAAGACATCATAGATACTATACAATTTTATCCAATGATTTTTCACTGCATAACGCGAAGATACTCAAGGCTCTGTGTAACTCAGGAGTCTTATGTTCACAAGGACCAGTGAGGACAGATTCGTTTAAAGGGATTACAGTTGAACTGTGTTACAGAAGCCATCAGATAATATTCTGCCACAAAGAGAAGCAGAAAAGTCTTGACCGCTATGGTTCTCTTTCTTTTAGTCAATGCTGAAAGTCAAGAATTTATGATTGACGAGGTACTGACATGCAAGCAAGCATCCTACCCTTGTCTACAGTTCCTCAGGGGGAGACATGGTCTTGACAATGGTAAGTGTGCTGTCTCTAATATCTCAGGGTAAATTCAATCCAAGATACAACCGGCATTATTAGACATTTTTATATCCTGGCAACATTATAAATAAGTCTATGAGGAAGGAAAAGCATACCTAGGGTATTGCCAGGCAGTTACTATGTGAAGAAAAGCAGTTCTTGAGTTCTATCATAATACAATCTCTTTATGAATTCATTATGTGAATTTCAGCTTTCAAAGCAAGTTTTATGAAAATTAAGGCATGTTTTTCTTTGTGTAGAAGCATTTGGATTGTCATGAAACATCTATTTCTTTGTTGCATTTTTCATGATGCTAAGTTTTGGAAAAACAACTGTAGGTGCAGAATATGTGTAATCATGTTGGTGGGTAATTGTGAGACATCATATAGGCTTTGGGCCGGAAGTAATCTATGAGATAAAATTGATTATCTTTTTTTTATAAGCACCTCTTGCTCTGTCCTTCATTGAATTCCCAAAACCTCAGAACCCCACACACACCACATTCTCATGAATGTGTGATGTGTTTTGTGCATGTACTGCATTGATTTACTTAGGCTCTATGCCTAAGTACTGCAGCCAATAGCCATTCAGACGTCCATCATATCAAATTTCCATTCTTGAAATATTAGCAGAGCTAGAAAATTGTTTGTAAACACATAGTGTGCCACCCTGGTACAACTGGCTGGCATAGATGTAGAGCATTATTGTAATATTAAAGGATACTAGGCATACTTTTCTTTTTGTGTGTGTGTGTCTTTTTGAGACAGGGTCTCACTATGTAGTTGAGGATGGCCTTGAATTCACTTTTGTAGCCCAGGCTGGTCTTGAACTCACACCGATCCTCCTGCCTCATCCTTCCAAGTTCTGGAATTACAGGCATACGCCACCATGTCCGACACTATGTATACTTTTATCCACCCAAAATGCTGAGTCTTTCTGGGACTTTTTGCCTTTCATTAGCTATTATTTATCTAAAATCTCCCTGTATCCCCAGACGGTGAGTCAGAAAAATATTACCTGCCAGTGAGATATTTTTGACTATATGAATCATACGATTCAGTATCAGTTATTCAATTATGCCACTAAAATACAAAATGCATAAGCAAATGAAGATGTTTTTTGCAATAAAATGCTTTACAAAATCATTCAGTGAGTCATGCTGATTTTATGATTCAACTCTAACCCATGTCTAAGGTTTGTGGAGCTACACTTTAAGATCGTTTCTTTTTCTTTATTGTATAGCGCATTATGAGGGCAACTCCAGTTATTTCTAAACATGCTAGTTTTTCCCATTTATGATTGTTTCTCTAAGGATGGACTGCCTCCTAGCCTGAAGCAGCATTTATTCCACCTGTTCAATCTTTTTCTCAGTTGTGGCTATAGGTGGATGTTATGGTTTGTGTCTAGTTGTTCTCCCAGAACCTCATGCAGTCATAGGGTGGGACTTCTAGAGTTTGAAATTAAGTCCTAACCCATTCCATTGGGATTATGGGTGATCCAGTGGGATTATAGGTTTTAGCATTGTTGGGATTATGGGTGTGAGTGTTATGCTCAATGTGGGGCATAGAGCCTGAATGCAATATAAGAGAGACAGAGAGACAGACTATCGTTCTCTCTCTGTTGCCATTGTTGGACTGTTGCCTTTGTTGCTGCTCTGCCACCATGAAATAATGCTCCCTGTCATGTGCCAGCTGAACGTGCCTCATCAATGGACAAGAGTAACTGAAACAGTGAGCATCAGTTTTGTCATGTTTGTCCTTAACCATAGACTTTAACGAATCACCTCACTCAAGGTGTCATTTACTCTTGCAGTCCCATGCTTTTCTTTGTAAACATGTAAGGTACAGACTTTATCTGTTATATTTGATGTACTTATTACATGTAATCCTCAAATGGAACAAAAATGGGTCTACTAGTTTTAGCTGTAGAGTTTTAAATGATGAAGGCATTTACAAAGCTGGCTATTCCTAGGTTTGTTATATTAGCTCAGAAATATACCGAAGGAAAGTATGCTATTTACATGTGTATTTTGGCTACTACCTAGACACAGATAGCTGCTACAAATCTAAGGATCCATATATCACCATCAAGGTAGACTGAAGGACTATGAAATTCCATAATTTACTTTGCAGAGGAAAGCCCTCCATTTCATTTATATTCAATTGTCATAGATAGGAATGAGTTTTATGCTCACCCCTCAGCAATGAAGGGTTACAGTAATCAGTTTATATTCAGATCAACTAGGATTTCTTTCTGGTGCAAATGAGCCTCATTTTTTTTGTGAGAGAGTATTTCTCTGATTACCTTGCCAAAATTATTACAGCTCTTAAAAGAAGGAAAGGCGTGGGAAAAAGTTAGTACTACACAGTGTGTACCACATCATCCTCTCAAGCAAATAGAACAGTCTAAAATAAAAATTAGCACACAGGTTTCTACCAATCGCTTTTGGGGTGACCTTGGATGTGCTGCTCAACTTCCCTCTCTGTTTGAACTCCTCCTGTGGAAAATGAGCTTGATGAAGAAGCATGAGAGATCTCATGGTAGTATGAGGCATTAGAATATATCACTCACACCAGAGTATTCAACTCTGCATAGACCTGGTAGAGCTTGTAAAAAAAAAAAAAAAGGTGATTAAGGAGTGTGCTCAAATGACACTTCTGTTAGTGCTGAAAGCTGAGCAGAGGATGCTGTGTCTCCTCTGCATCCCACTGATTTTCTAAATTACCAAATTATAAAAGTTCTTTTTCAGAAGCACTCTGCATAATATATCTATTGTTCTGCCTTTTCATGGTTTTTTTTTTTTGAAACAAATCAGCAGCAAAAAGACTTATTTCATTTACTTCCAAAGAAAGTTGTTTCAGAGGTAAAAGTCTGTATGACCTTTCAGGTATTGTGCTCAGAGATAATCTCGTCATGAAAAATTTGCTTCTTGTTGAAGAATCTTCCCATGCAAAGGACTCAAGAGACATTGGAAATTTCACAAGGTTAGATGTGTGAGAAAGGGTGTTATATTTTAAAGATGATTTCTCAAGTCCCAAATCTATTCACTTCTTTCATTTCAGGAAGAATATCTGTTGAGGGTAGTAATGTGACAAGAAGTCGACTCTTCTCACTGCTCTCAAATGTGTTACTGAATTAAATGTACTTCTCCCCATAATATTGCAGAATGGGATTCTCTCAAGTCTCAAGAAATGAGTCTATCCTAAGCATTGCTATTTGGGAATGAATCTGAAATTCAAAGAACATATTTGAAAGTTCATTTAGAAAGGGTTTATTGAAGTCCAAGAATGGCAAGTGATCTTTGGTTCACTGACCGCAAATGATGAGGTACTATTGGGATGATCTTGACAGATTTTGTGGACTCTTGTGCCAGAATATGCTGAGGAATTCTGTCAAGTTGTTAAATAGGCAGGCAGTTCCTTTCTAATGACACAACTCCTTCTAGGATCCTCTTGAAGTAATCGCAGCAAGTTCTTCTCATATTTTCAGGACTCCAGTAATCACAGTTATTGGACATTATCTTCTCTACTCAATGCTTGAAAATAGAAATCAAGACACATGTCACATGTCTATCATAGCCTTTCCTTTCAGCATGGTGATATGTTCTCAATTTTATCTCTCCCCACAGTAATAATTCTAAAGTTACAGAAAAATTTATAAAAATAAGACATGGTAGAGCTGATTCTTACAGGATGAAAAACATTCTAGTTAGAGAATCAGAAAAGACATGAAAGACAGAGAAAACTTACCATATCTTCCAATAGACTTGATATTGCAATAGAAATTTTGGGCTCATGTGAAGCAACTTCTGTTAGTTTGATATCCTTGGAAAGTTCCATGAGAAGGTAGGAGAAGAGATAAGAGATTAATCGTGGGCCATGCTATCGAGGTCATGAGGTTTTTCCTGAAGGCAGCAGAGAATTAAACAATATGTTAATTACCTTTTATCACTATTAGGGAATAATTTTCATTTATCTTCCTATTCATGTCCACAGGGAGCATAGAGCAAACTAAATAACTAGTGAGGGAAAAAAGCGTTCTTTAAATGACAGTATTTACAATTTACTGCATGTTCTAAGTAGGCTCTCATCAATTCTTTTCTTGGAAAATGCAGCCCTAAATACTACATAAGCAAAATTCTTAGAGGTTAAACCAAGTCATCCATCTTACTTCAACTAAATACAAGGTAAGAGCTTTACAAAAATGCAGAGTAAAATAACTTTTTAAAAGTTCCCTTTTCTTTTTCACTTAAACATTTGTTTTCCTTATTTTACCAAATATGCATTAAATATGTAAAATATTTTTATAGAGGAGATACAAATACATTATTAGTACATATGTGCATAACAACTCCTTTCATTTGAACAGTGTTATACCAAACAATTTAATGTCCATCCCATCAATAAAACAAACAGCATCACAGTGGAGGAAATAAGACAAATGACATTACGTTTTCCAGCAGTCGGTGTAATGGAGCTAGCACAAAGTAACCCAAATCACCAGAATGACTGACTTTGAAGTTTCTGCCAGAAAATAACATTTGAATCCCTTATAACAGATTAGCTCCTTATGCTAAAATGGGAGATGTAAAGGTTGCTGTACATGTCTCATGGATAAGAACAACAGGAAATTATTATATTTTCCTTATACCAGGCAGGCCCAGATCGAAAAGGAGAGAGTAAGATTTAAATTTTACTGATTCTGGAAAAGAAGGTGCGACCTTCAATGGCTCATTCTGGTCTTCAGTTCAATAACTCACGAGGTTCCCCATGATGTCACAGTGGAAGGTGGTGGAGGTAGGGCATATGTCCAAGCGTATTGAGTGGCATAATATTCCATTGTTGTGGATTCTTGTCTTTCAGCTGTGAACACAGATTGTGCACGATTAATGAAATGTGTATCCTAAAACAAAATTTTAAAGTTAACAACAGAAAGATCCATTTAAAAAATAGGGCAAAACAAAAGGAAATTAGAAACAGAATGTCAAAGAGTCTCCAAGATGGTCCAAACAGAGAAGAAACTGCTATGCATGACAATTCAATAAGCCTTACAAAATCCATGAAAAAAATAAAGAAAAAGAAGAAAGGAATGACAAATAAATAGGATTTAGGTCCCTATACCACTTAGCTGGCTTAAGAGAGACAATGTTAACTGATTGATCCTTTCATCACTTATGTACTGACTCCAAATTACATTCTTCAATTAATATTCAGTTTTCTCATCTACTCTACATTTTTTTAAACTTTTTTGAGACAGGGTCTCATTATGCAGTTCAGACTGGCCTTGAGCTCACTTTTGTAGTCCAGGCTGGTCTTAAATTCACACTGATCCTCCTGCCTTAGCCTCCCAAGTTCTGGGATTACTAGCATCTGCCAACATGCCTGGCTCTCATTTACTCTAAATTTGACTTGTACATATTAAATGGTACTATTACCATCATTTTTTTTTTTTCTGCTGGAGTTCACTTGAATTCAGGAGAAATTTGAGTTATAAAGATAGATCTACATAGGGCTTGCATAACTGGGAATACAAATTGTAAAGCCATAGCCAGTAAGCCAAAAAAATAAAATAAAATAAAATATAGTTTCATACAGATACCATGAGACATAGATGTGCTCGGTAAAATATGCAATGAAAACCCCAAACAAAGCTACTGTCACATTATTGTTGGAACTTTTTTTTTTTGTCTTTTTTGAGACAGGGTCTCACTATGCAGTTCAGGCTGACCTTGAGCTCACTTTGGTAGCCCAGGCTGGTTTCGAACTTGCACCGATCCTTCTGCCTCAGCCTCCTGAGTGCTGGGATTACAGGCGTGCGCCACCATGCCCGGCTATTGGTGGAACATCTTTATGGCCTTATGAATCTAAAGCTTCAACTTGAAAAGAACATGAGGTAAAGTAACCTGATAATTTATTATTTCTATGTATTTGGGTGTTATGGGGTCTCACTATGCAGCTCGAACTCCTGTTGTCAGCCTCCCCAGCACTGGGATTATGGGAGTGCACGACAATACCTAGACTCTGGCAGGGTCAGCCTGTGCTGGGGGTGGGGCTGGCACTGCATGTGGTGTCAGGGATTGAACTGCAGTCCCTGTACTTGCCTAAGCTTGCCTAAGCAGGCACTGTAGTCCACTGAGCTATCTCACTGGCCCCAACATGATCAACTTTAAAGACAATATCAATATGACTGTTCCAACCTTCATTCATCCCTGATACTCTAGAAGAGTGGTTCTCAACTTGTGGGTTGAGACCCTGATGGGGGTTGAACAACCAAAACACAAGGGTCGCCTAAAGCTGTCGGAAAATGCTATTTATTTGGAATTGTTATATTTAAATCCATGCTATGCCATGGTGAAATATTATTTATTGTAATTAGTAATAAATGTTTCTCAACATATAATTAAATATTGTTTTTGTGATTAATCACTATGTTTAAATTATGTTTGATTTGTAGCAATGAGAATACATAATGCATATCAGGTATTTACATTCCCAATCATAACTGCTGCAAAATTACAGTTTTGAAGTAGTCACCAAAATTATTTTTTGGTTTGGGGTCACCGCAACATGAGGAACTGTATTGCAGGGTCGCAGCATTAGAAAGGTTGAGAACCACTGCTCTAAACAACCTACAAATCCAGATGTTATTATAGAAAAATAAAAGCTTTGGTCAGAAACTGTATATTAATGGCCAGCCACCTATCTGAGTGGACTGAAGCACCAGCTTAGGCAGAGCACACCAGCCAAGGTTCAATCCTTGGCCTGCTGTGCCAGCCCTACCCCTGGGGCACAATGAAAGGCCAGTTGAGTCTGGGCATGGTGGTGGGCCCCTGTAATACCAGCACCTGCGACGCTGAAAATAAGAGAATCACTAAGAGTCAGATCTACTTAGCAAATCCTGCAGACCCTGTACTACTTTTCTTTTAAAAAGAAATTTTATATTATGTTTTTAAAGTTGAGAAAGAATTAAAGTCATTGTCTCTGAATATCATGGGACTCTTTCACTTTTTCTTTTAACCACATTTACTTTCAAAAATATTTTGTTGGGCATATCTCCAAGTGAGCAATAAAAGTAGGCACCTTCCATAGCGGGGGTCTCACCTCATGAGTTCATGACTAGAAGGCTCTTTCTCCTGGAGATCACCTTTCTCTGCTCTGTTCTGCAAATTTTTACTTCTTTCTTTGCCTCTCCCTGAGACACTTATTCCTATGAAAACTTTTCCTAGAGCTCATAATCTGTCTTTACAGAGACCCACACTGCCTTACTGTTCCCATACACGCCCCACACGCTAATGGACTGTGTTGCGTATGCATCTTTCATGAGGCATTAATTCTCTTTGACTGAAGAAAAGAGTACACTTGTGGAGTGTCATTTTCTGTTCTACACCAATAATTGGAAAATAAGTATATAGGTAAATGTTGTGATTGTGAATTTCACAACACACAAGCGAGGGTAGAAGTAGAAGTTACTTTGAGCTCTAAAATTCTGTTGATACATCCTGAATTGCTCACTGTGTTCTTGACAATAGCTCTTGCATTTCAATACTAATAAGCTGGAGCGAGCCCTCATGCATAGCCTATCAAACCCCAGAATGAGAGAATTAGGTAAAAGATAGAGGAGTTGCCTGGAAGATTATCAATTTTGCTAACTTTAGAAATTACTTATTCTGGTTCTCACCGCATTACAAATAAGAAAACAGGATAATTCAGTTAAATAGCTTTTATAGTAGGAGTAATATCTGAGCTATTATATTTCAACTTATTACTACAGTTGTCTGCATTCCTCACATTGGATCTCTGCCAAACTTCTAGCACCACAACCTTCCTTTCTATTACTGAGCATCAGTAGGAAATGCAATAGGGCTTTCAATAACTTCTAGTTCCTCCTTGCTCTAATTTACTTTGAACATGAACAAAACTGTATTCCCCTTGTATTATGTCACATGTCATCTGTGTCTGATAAATTAATATGAAAAACCTAAAACGTAACATGTTCCTCTATTCCTCCACTTATTACACTACTTAAATGAGGAAAGGAGAGAAGGAAAGGAGTGAGCGAGTGAGAGAGAGAGAGAGAGAGAGAAACTATAAAAAGCTGACATAAATTACGGTGTTACTGGCATAAACTTTTCTCGAAAGCAAAGCATCTCATGAGTTTGGGTAGATGACTTTGACTTCTTACTTACCTTTGAAAGGTGTAATATAATAAACTTCTGACAGTGCTATTTTTTCTTTAGACTAATGATCCTGCTTTGTTATTTTTACAAAGCACTTAGCTACTACCTTTTTCTCCAAGAAAGGCTCTTTTATCTTCATCTCAATAGAAAATGTTTCCTGGCTTTCCCCAAAACCCCTGTGACTCCTAATATGGTATTGTTCTTCAATCAGTCCCACAGGTACCCATTACAGAAGAAGAATAATCTATTTTGAAAGAGCCCAAAGGCATCTTCTTGTTCTCCAATGTAAGGGAGGAAATAAAAACCTCATAATTATCCCCACTGCATATGCAATGCAGTTTTATGGGGGAAAAGTTTTTTGAATGCTAAAATACTTATGCATTCATTTAAAATGTTTACCAGAGCTCTAATATGTAGTGCATGATGAAAATGTCAAGTTATTAATAGAGTTACAACCTCAAGTTGATTTTATCTATAAATTGCAGATGAAAAAATCTGAAGGCATGTGGTTTTGGTAAAAAGTTCACAGTTGCAATATGGAATCTATTATGTCATATAAACTGCTCCAGAGTGTATTGAAATACAGCAATGCATTAGCCTTAAAATTCTGTGCATTTGAACAACAGTTCTGTGACAGGATTCTCATCCTTGTTACATGCATGGATGATGAGCTCAGTCAGTTAGGCAAACACCTTTTAGAACATCACTGGGTGTTCACTTCAGAGTCACTCAGCTCTCTCACAAAGGGTCTTACATTCCCATGGGATGACTTGTTCTTGTTCTAACTATAGAGACAGAAAGCAAAAATCGACAAGCAGAAGCATACGAGACCTCCTTGGGCTTCGGCTTATGAGGGTTAACTTATCCCACATCCTCCTGTCCAAACCAAATCCCGGAACCAGCCAAAAGTAAAAGTTGTGAAAAAGAAACCTCAGATGAAGGCTCACACCCCCGTGCCCAGTCATCTCATAGTCTAAAGGAGCAGAATTACAAGGTTAAGCTCAGCCTGACAACTTAGTGAAACATGGTCCTAAAATTAAAAATAAATCAAGAAGGGTTTATGGTACAGCTCTATGTGAAGATCCAGAGTTCAGTATTCAAGCACCACCAAAATAAATAAGCAAAGAAACAAACCTTCTAAGAAGGAAAACCGTGTACTCCAGTAGGAAGACTATTAGCATATTCTTAGTGGTAACAACTTACTGCGATCATAGATGTAGCCTAAATTATTCATATGCCATTAATACATGTAACACATTTACCTCTTCACCAAACTCTGGACTGTCATCAAATTACAACAACGGTGGACAAAAGCAAGGTGCAGTGGCAAACCTCAGATATGAACGCACTTCACTGGCTGCAGCCTTATTTTGGGACAGGTTAATACTCATGCACTCTCTGATCTTCATTCAAGAGGACACAATGGCTGCCACACAGTGACAGCATCTCACATTAATTTTGGAAAACTGCTGAGACATTGCCTGACACCATCCTCCTGCCATCGCAACATATTGTACTAATATTACTAATACCGCAGTGCCTCAGTTCACAACCTTAGCTCATTCCACGATTCTGGGGAAGATGGTCATGACTTTGCTCATGCAGGAAAGATGGCTGCAGTTGTAGTGGTCAGTGGACGTCAAGTTCATAAGCAGAGCGAAAGTTTGCCAAACGCTTCTGAGTGTGAACAGAATTATTGGGAAACAGAAGCATTTGTGAGCTAAGGTATTACTGCATTTACATGTGTTAAATTAAAGAAAACTGGGTTTACTGTGATATTTCTATATATGTAAATGTTATGCATTGAACACGTCCATCTGTCCTGTTTTCCCTGCCTTAGCAGGGGTGGGCCTGGCACAGGAAGCCCAAGGATCAAAGCACTGGGGCCCTGTGCCTGCTTCCCGGTGATTTAGTCTGCTTAGCTGTTTGGCCAGCTCACTCTTTTGTTAATTTTTTTTAAAGTTTTATATTGTGAATGTTAACCCTCTGTCAGATGAATAGCTGGCAAATACTATCAAGCCAACCCTGGTTATCTTGATGCTTAACGTGAATAATGCTCCATATTTTGCTCCTCAGATTTGTTTTCTGAGATACTCTCTTTTTCATTAGTCACTTTGTAGTGACCTGGAGAAATGATCTGTAGCAATGGTGGAAAACCCATGGAACACAGGCTCCTGCAGGCTGCTTGCTATCATCGTAATAGAGGACCTTCAAGGGATACGCTGAAATATTAATACCCCTAATCTGTTAGATGCCCATGTCCAATGCGTGCTTCATATTCCCTAAAATCAATGAAGGAATTCTAAGAAACAGTGGAGGTCAAGAGCAAGAGATATTACTGAAGGAGAGACAGCTCCTGAGAGATAGGAGGGCACCTGGATAGTGCATTGTCAGCAAGCCCACTTCGCAAAGGAAGCTTTATACAGCAAAATCATGAGGTAGATGCAAAATGATGGAGTGGGTACAAGGTGGGATAAAACTATGATCAACCAATTAGAGCACAAGTATACTCACTTAAGTAATATAGATCCAGTAGGGAAGCAAGTCGTATAGCAAGCGTGTGTGAGACAAACGAGGCTCCCTTTTGGAAGAGATGACCGATGCCTATGGGCAATATTAATTATAGTACGCTGCTTATCCCTTGGGAAAGTATGTAGGTGTAATCATTCCATCTTAGTCTTGAGGCCTGGCCTCAGTGAATGTGTTGTCAGTCTCAGTTTTAATGGGTGCTTAGCTCCTGTACTGACTCTTCTGAGAGTCTCTCAGTGTCTGACTCTATAATGTTCTATATAGCTTAGCTGTCTGCAATAATTGAAAAACCCCTAAAAGATTGACTGTGACTGCTCTGTAGTGTCAATGCCAACTAAATAGCTTTCTTTATCCTATCCATAGGTGGGATCCTACAGAATTTCCAGACATCTGAATAATCACGTATTGAAATATCTGAATGTTCAAACATCTCAAATATTTGAATCAGTACAATGACTCCAAAGTAATTCCAAGTTAGTCTTTTGTACTGGGGAAATATATGTCTAACTTTTGTGAGTCTTATAATACACTCATTAAACCTATTTGAAAAAGGATGATCACTCCCCAGACACTAATCATGTTGTATTGTGAAAAAAAAAAAAAAAAAAAAAAAAAATATATATATATATATATATATATAAAATTTTATTTGGGCCAGCCAAATAGCTCAGTGGATTAAAGCACCCACAAGCAGGCACAAAGGCCAAGGTTTCAATTTCCAGGCCTGCTGTGTCAGCCCCACCTCCAGAGCATGCTGAAGCAGCCACTGAGATTGGGCATGGTGGCACAAGCCTGTTATCCCAGCCCTTGGGAGGCTGTAAACAGGCAAATCACTTATGAGTCCAATGTAGTAGTGAGACCCTAAACACTCTGTAGACTCTTCCTTAAAACAAAAATAAAAATAAATAAACAAATTTGTTTATTTGATTCAAGGTCTTGCTATCCAGTTCAGATTCATATTGATCCTCCTGTCTCAGCCTTGTCAGCACTGGGACTACCAGCATGCACCACCACACCAGGATTCATAGATACAAGGAAATGCAAAGGGTTCTAGGGCAAGAACAACATGTAGTCAGTGCCAGGCATAAAACTTGGGTCCTTGAGCTTCTGAATCTGTTGCTTAGACTGCTGAGCTATCTCCTCAACCCAGCAACAATATATTTAAGATTCTTGGGCTGGGGAGATAGGTCAGCAGCATAAGCACCTGTCTGACAAGCTCAAGGCCCAAGTTTGATCCACGGGACTGGAAAAAAAACAATTGCTTGATCTTTTTTGTAGCTTTGAGATTTACTACATATTAATTTAATTATTTCAGATATCATCATAAAACACTGTACAGAAATAAGATTGATCTATCTATTTTCCAAATTTATATATTTCTTTAGCAATATCTTGTGAACTAGTTGAGATTCACTCAATAGGCAAAGACAATGTCAATATCAACAGCAGCTGCTAATTATAAGGGAAGAGGGAGACTGTTAAGCAAGACCATCAGGATAAACAATCAGCAACAAGAGTTAAAAAGAATATAAAGTCAGTATTCTAATTCTTGTAATATGTACAGCAGTTTAGAGCTAGTAAACTTTTGGTCTTTAGCAATGTGAATGCTGTTTGTTGATCAATTAAAGATCAGAAACTGTAAAAAAAAGACAAAAAAAGGTTTAGTGGGGGATCTCAGTGTGGAAGCCATGAGCTTATACAAATCTGATATAGAAGACATTGAGTCAAATATGTTTGGTTCTGGCCCCAAGGCAAGGAAAGAGCGAGCTTTTATGGGCTGCTGAATGCTTAGAAGGAAGAGCACCTGTAAGTGTAACAAATCCACAGGAAACAATGTCCACATGCCTCTGTTCACAGTGTTGGAGATCACTCAAGCTCCCCTATCCGGGAAGTCTTTGGAGACAGGCCTAAGTCTTGTTTCCTAATGGCTCCCTGGCTCCATTTTCAAAAGTTTGTTCCATATTGTTTTTATTATATATTTCCTTTTATTTCTGTAGATTGGACCCTCTAAATAAGACGGATATGGGTCAGAGAGGATAAAAAATAGGTGCGAAACAAGGAAATCATAATTAAAAACGTACTGTTCAGAAGGCTGCTACTTCCAGTACTCAGCCATGTATTTCAAAGTGACCCATCACAGCATTCCTTTGGTTAAATTTGGGCTCCTTCCCATTACACCCTTCATACCCAAACTTCTTCAGGAATGCTGAGAGTCCATAAACTTAATCAGGAAGGTGAAGAGCAGGAGCATGATCACCAGATAAAGAAACAGGCTTAAAATAAACAAACAAACAAACAAACATCAGAATGTTTAAGTTAACAAAAAAATTCCACTAAATTTTGGCCCATACTTGGGTGGGCCTCCTTTTTCTAGAATTATCTTTCTTTCAAGAAAAGCACAGATATTCTGAGTACCCACACTCCACTCTGGAGTGATCCCCCAAATCTCTGCCTGATAAAAACTTCTTGTTCTGCCTTCTGACATATCCTGAAAATTATTTTAACCCAAGGAGAGTCAGGAAATTTGTAGACTTGCCATACAAAAGTGAGTTCAGTTTTCTTATTTGAGCCCTGGGGAGCTCCTTAGACCAAGCCTGATGGTAGGACCATTATAATTAGTTACCTAATGTTTCTGTGCCTTATTTTCCTTATCTGTAACATAAGAAATCTTATTATTATAAATTATGTATAAGAATTAAATGAGTTAAAGTATATGTAATATTTAGTACTGCAGTTGAGTTTATAGTAAAGGAGAGTGGTTCTGTCGTATGATGAAGTTTTTATTTAAATAAATTTTAACTTATTTAGTTTTTATGATATAGATGCCAACCTTGAAAGTTAAACCAAGATTAAATGATATTTACAAGTAAATAACACCTTTTAAACCCAACCAATACAATTTACTGAATTAGGTTATAAATCATCAGTTTATGCCCTCTTGAAATAGAAACATTTCCTATGCTTGAGTTATGATACAGCTTCTAACAATTCTACACGATAGAAAAAAATCATAATGAAATCTGTGAGAAGTTAGTGACTTAAAACCAGTGAGGTATATTTTGGTCCCAAGCCACAATTTTTCACATAGAAAGATTATCTGGACACATTGCATATAACAACAGAGTTTCTATAATTGTACAATTTTAATCTTAGCACTGTTATTAGATAATGATGGAAAATGTAAATATCTAGGTGATACTTTTATGTAAAGTAAGAATAGTAACTTCTGCATGAAACTAAGGGAGGACCTGTAATTGCACAAACACATAATGATAATGGGTAGTTCTGATACCAGGTAGTTTGGTTGTTTTATTTTTTTTAATCTTGTTTTTGTTGTTGTTTTGTTTTGCAGTACCTGGGATTGAACTGGGGGTCTAGTATTTTCCAGGCAGACTCTTATGCCTCTGAGCTATATCCATTGCACACTAGGTAATCCTAAAACTGGCTTGTGAGATAGGCATTTCTAGGTTTTGTGGAGCTCAAGGGTCCTTTAGTTGGATTCCAGGATCTTCTCATGTTAAACAAAGTTTGAATCAAACAAGCAGAAACACAATGACCAAGTTTATTTGAAAATGTAGTACTGGGGAGATAGCTCAGGAGTCTAAGCACCGGCCTATCAAGTACAAGGGCCTGAGTTCAATCCCCAGTACCATATATGGTGCAAGTCCAGCAATCATGGTGCACACCACTGGCCCTGAAATTGTGAACGATGATACACACTTGTAATTGTAGTGCTGAAGAGGCTGAGCCAGGAGGGTCACTATGAGTCTGATCTGCATAGCAAGACCTTGTGGCCAATCAATCAGTGAATCAATCAATCAATCAATCAATCAATCAATCAATGTAAAAGGGAAGACTGAGGAAACTGGCTCTGCAGAACAAGCTCCCATCAAATAAAAGGGGAAAAGCAACATAAAAGTAGAGCATGAAGGACACAGGATGGGATGCCATGAATAAAGCCATAGGAGTGGAATCTGTGTCCTTTTATTCCATGCAAATCTCCAGGACACCTCTGAGAAGTTGTGAGAGGCAGGAAGGTGTTCCCACATCACGGGACAATGTCAGGTCCAGCATATCCTATGGAAAATCGGCTCGCTGATCTTGAGAGAATTCTGTGTGCAGGGCTGCTTGAGCTTTTCTGCGCATGTGCTCAGGGATCTTGTCATTAATAGGTTTCACCTGTTCCCCAGACGGCTTTTCTATGCCCTAATCTCCTTCTGATCCTAGAATTTAATAAACGCTTGCTCATTTGATTATCATTTCCACTTTCATCTCAATTCATCCCTTTTCATCTAACCAGACTGAAAAAATAGACAGAGTCTTAAAATTTTTAAATGTATGAATTAGAGACTGTGATAGCAGTAGATTAATAAGAAACATCAGGATATTGAGAGATACAAGACTTGTTACTGGTATTTCACTGATGAGCTGATGAGATTCTATGTAGGAGAAAGGCTACATTTATACTGAAGAAATCTTCTGGAATAATTAATAGACAACTTTACCTTATGAAACTGAGCATGCAAATAGGATGATATTGTAGAATAAATTTACCCCGTTCTTACTATAATTTTAACAATTGTGTCTCCCCTAAATTCATGTTGGAAATTCATCCCCATGTGGTAGTATTAAGAGGTGTGGCCATTCTCAGAGCTGACAAATGAGTATTGCTCTCATGAAGGGGCTTGTGTGCAGGAGGAAGCCAACTTTGTTTGCCCTTCCGTCTTCTGCTCTGGGTGGATCATAGCAAACTGTCCCTTACTAATGAGCAAGTATGAGCATCTTATTCAGAGAACATGGAGATTCTAGAACTGTGAGAAATATTTTTTTCTATTTATTCTAATTCTGTGTCAAGGTTTGTTACTGATGTTATAATAGCATATATACACTACTATTACATTTTGAAGACCTCATCTTAGTTTTAAAGAGAAACTTACATGAGAGCTTACTTGCTTCCTGAAAAGGAGAGAAATTGGCTGGGTCTATTAAACCAAAGACTGTTAACTACAATATAAGCAACTAGTGTAGTAATGCTGGTTCTCCCACTGACTGCTTTTTAGCAAGACACTAAATCTCTTAAATCTCTAGATCTTTGTTCAAGGAAATTAGAGTATTCATAGGCCTTTTCCTGCATCGTGTGTGTGTGTATGTGTGTGTGTGTGTGTGTGTGTGTGTGTACATGTGTGTGTTTAAACCTACAAATGTATTTCACTTATGTTCAATAAATAAAAAAATTATGATTATAGTTCAGATAGGTAGTTTTGTGACCTTAGCATTCTCATAATATTTACTCCAAAATATTTATCTCCATCTGTGGAATCAACCGAATCTCTGACCGCTTGTTTTGATGGCCAAAATGGCTACTTTTCTAGTAGTTCCTGACGCACTTTTTTTTTTTTACAGGGCTTCTGAGTTTTCTTTTCCAGTTTAACACAACATAGTTGCATTCATAGCTGCAGTCTAAGCCTTGGTTTCATCATCTGTCTGACAAGAAAATATATTATTCACCTGTAAGTTGCAGACAAGCTCATCTACTTATAAGAGGACCATAAATACTTGTCTTTCCATCTTAGATTATTGAATTCTAACCCTCAAAAATTTGTACCTTAGAGCCATAACTGCCAGTGAAGGCCTGAAAAGAAGTAACTAATGACATTGTAAAGATGTGGCCTTGATTAAAGTGGACCTATATCCTTTCAAAAGGAAGAAGATGGAATACACACAGGCATACACACACACACACAGAAACACATACAGGGGGACAGAGAGAGACAGAGAGACAGAGAGAGACAGAGAGACAGAGAGAGACAGAGATACAGAAAGACAGAGACAGAGACCAAGAGACACAGAGAAAGATAGGGAGACAGAGAGAGACAGAGACTTGCAGAGAGAGCACAGGATGATGAGGAATCTTTATGTACAGTGATGAGTAGATGACTTGTCTAATCCAATATAATGCATCACTTTTATGTGTAGACATTTTACATTCATTTATGATAAAAATCTAAATAACTCAACAAAAACAAATATAAAACATTAGATTTTGTAGAAAAAAGTTTATAGATCATGAACAAAAACACACAAAGACAAGAATTTTTTTTTCTGAAAAGATCCTTTAAATTAGTCAGAGCAGAGGCTCCAGAACAATGTCCAAAGAAAGTGAGGTAGTCAGTGTGGTAAAGCAAAATGATAAAGCAAAAGAGAGAATTCTTAGGGTCTTGCCCCAGATGTTCAAAATGAGGATTTAGAGTGTTTTAAATACTTTTAAATACGAGAGAATCTCTGTGACCATTGATTGTAATGTTATCACTTACTGGAGATGAAAAATTGCTTTCTTTGAGATACTTTTGGGCTCTCTACGTGTAGTGAAAATCTTGGGGCAATCCCAAATCACCTTTAGTTGAATATACACTCTCCACTGTTGTGTTTACAGATAAGCTCAGCTCCCTGTGAAACTTAGAGCAGAAAAAAAAAGCAAAAAAGCTCAGTAGGATCATTTCTGATCACACTGTGGACTGAGTGTTGAGAAAAACTCAGCAACAGCTGGTAAAAATAGTCACCACAAGCAGACACTTCATCTACGCTGGTTATAATCAAAACACATTAGTAGGCTGGAAAAGGAGACTAAAAGCATAATGTGAAAATAGGTCAGTATCATTGAACTCTCTGGAAAGAGGAAGGATGCTGACATGCCACTACATAGAGTTGAAAAAGAAAATCCTTATACTTGGTTATATCCTGAGGAACTAAGAAATGCTTTGTTTAAGCCATTTCCCTTGGACTATATTAAAGGTGCCTTTATAATGTCCTCTGCCACCCCTTATTTTCAGTTTTTTCCCCCAGTGCTTAAGGATATTGAGGAAACGTAGCTGCCCTTGTGGAAGCGTGTTTAGTGATTGGTTCTTTCATTAGTAAATGAAATGTCCCTGAGACACATTTCCCAAACCTGACAACTTGCAAGGGGAAAGGTTCATATTGGCTCACAGTGGCTCAGTAGTCCGCTGGCCCTGAGTCACAGCGGTGTGGCAGAGGAGTGCAACAGAGGGAGCCTGCACATGGCAAGGCCTGAAGAATTAGGAAAGGCCGTCAAGGGCAGTAGGAAGAAGACTTTTTCGGGCCACACCTGGAAGGGAACCACTTCTCCAACCAAGCTTCACCTGGCAACCAAGGTTTCCATAAACTCATAAGTGGATGAATCCATTGACAATGAACATGAGGCCCCATCATTCAGTCCCTGAAGCCCTTCCCATGAGTGCAGCCAGCTCTCGGGGACATCTAAATATAACCACAGGGGCAATTCAACTTGGGTAATTTAAAATCTTAATTTCAATTGTATCGTCTTTTATTCCCCATATGTTATTTTCAGAATTAAATAAAAATGCTTAGCTTTATTTTTCTGTGATTTAATAGTCGAAATGTAGACATTTTACAAATTGCTTCAATTTTCAGATTGTTCTACCCGTTTGTTTAAGAAGCTTACAAACGTTTGGACTATCCCTCTAGAATCTCTATTTCATAGGATAGTTGTTAGCATATGTCAGTAACCATCATGTGGAGAATTTTCTTATTTGCTGTCTGAGACATTGCTTGTGACACTCCCTGCACCCTCTTTCTGAGCCACTTTCCAGAGAAGGTCTTCTGTCCCACATCGTAAACCGTCACAACATGCATTTTAATGTGGCATAGTTGCACTCTGGAAAATTAATTTCTGACACTAGCAATAACGGAGGTGTCAATTCCTGTTAACAATCTATGCCTTGGCAGATTTTAGCCCATCCATTAATAATGTGTGTAATTGATTGCACAGAAAGAGACCATTGCTATTAATCCACTACTTATTACTGCTGATTATTAAGGATGATAGCCCTGAGTTTTTTCCCTGCCAATCAAATAGTAGGTTTTTAAAATTATTCATGTCAGGTAAGGAAAAGCCCACACCCTTAAATTCTAAAACTTGATTCATTTTTTAATTAAACAAACTGTTACAGGGAGATGCTCTTTATTAGGCAATAGCTATCCTGCTTCACATGCATTTTCTATCTCTAACTATCACAGTGACAGTTTGAGACACATACTGCTCTTTTGCATTTCAGTGACTTGACACAGATGAGAATGTAAAGAATGCATATAGTTCAAAAAGAAAATACTTCAGAGACCTTAAAAAGGCTATAGAGTTCAATTATAATTTATTACCCAAGATTATATGAATATTCTGGTAACAAATTTCATATCTCTACAGCTGACTTTTTGCTTACAAGTAAAATACTCCACCAAGAAAAAGAATAAAAGATCATTTCTCATTTTTTTTTCTGGACATAAGGCAGTGTCGTATTAGACATTATCATATTAGACCTACGGTTGTAAATGCTGGCGTAATGCAAAATTTCTGAAGTGCTTAGTTCAAGTTCCCCCAAAATCAGTATATCTAGATACACCATTGTCATGTAACACCCATAAACTTAGTCTCCGCATGTTATTCCTTGGAAAATAATGTTCCGCTCTGAGATGAAAGGAGAGGAAACACACTAATGTACAGGTTTCAAATTTCTACCTACAAGTCACAGGGAGTAAAATTTAAATGTCACTATGATTAAATTTGCAAATTGTGAGCTTTAAACTGTTTTGGTGATGACAAAATTGTTTTTTGCTTAGGGGATCTTTAGTGCATGGGATTTCTTTTTTTATCTTTTGTTGCAATTTGAAGCAGAATGTAATTAAGAGGATTTTGCTCTATCCCAAGCTTCGATTCTAAGAATATCCCCATAAAGACAGTATTTAAACCTCAAATCACCATTCCATGTAGAGTTGGGATGCATATCTTGGAAAAACTGTCTCGATGCAAGGCATAGTTAGCTTTCTTAGGAGCTAAACAATAATGGGCATTAGAATCTGACTCCAATCAGGCGACAAAATGATTCTCACTCTGCATCAGAGAGTCATACTGATACTCACACATAGGCAGGAGACCGGTTCATGGGGATTCACTGAGGTGGACCAGAGTGCAGCTGATCATGTTCTCAATTTTGGTTTCTATGGTTTCAGAGAAGCTCTACAGCTAAAGAGACAATTCAGTTTCTTGCCATGGGGTAAATTCTCCTACTTGTGGGAGCATGATCTCATCAACTTTGGGGCAGAGGGCAGGCAACTTCAAACACTGCTATTCCTGGAATTGAGGTGACTGAAGACTTGAAGACCTAAGAATACTTCCAGGACAACTGAACTGGACATTGTGAGAAGAGGCCGTTGAAAATACATTAATCACTCTTACACTATAGTTTTCCATTTTAAAGTGAGATGAGATGGGCTAGGTAAATGTAGAGCTTAAAATCTTGTAACAGAATAAGTGATGAGTATGGCTTTCAGTAGTAGTAGTGATCTGTCCCAGAGCATTAAGGCAGTAAGGGAGGTTTAAACGTGTAGCTTGTGTATTGCATATTGTTGTATTGTGCCTCCTGAACCATTCTGTTAATCTGTGTCTTTCGATTGGAAAATGAAACGACTCACATTGATGGTTACAACTGTTATGTATTGACTTATTCTTGTCGTTACATTACTTTTCTGTTGATGTTTCCCTTTCTTTCCCCTCTACTTAATTGCTCACTCTGCCTGACACATTCATTCCATTGGGCCTTTTCGAACTTTACAACTTTATTGCTTCCTAGTATGGCATCCTTCAGAATACTTTCGGAAAGATTGTTTGGTAGTCATGCATATTTTTTTTTATTTTACATGTTATTTATTATGGACAAATTTTTATTTCTTCATCAACTGTAAAATGTAATTGTGCTGCGTTTATCAGTCTGGATTGGGTGTTGTTTTTATTTTACTGCTTGAAACGCTACAGTCTAAGTGTTCCTTCCCTTTCAAGTTTGTTGAGCAGTCCTCTGTAATTCTGATGCACTTTCCTTTAGATAGGATTCCTTTCTTTCCTTTAACAGCTCTGTGACTCTGTTCTTTTCTTCTACTTCTGACATATTGATTATGACACACAGTAGATTGTTGCTGT
>PVJA010002512.1:62127-73020 GCA_004027025.1 Myocastor coypus
TTTTTTTTTTTTTTTTTTTTTTTTTTTTTTTTTTTTTTTTTTTTTTTTTTTTTTTTTTTTTTTTTTTTTTTTTTTTTTTTTTTTTTTTTTTTTTTTTTTTTTTTTTTTTTTTTTTTTTTTTTTTTTTTTTTTTTTTTTTTTTTTTTTTTTTTTTTTTTTTTTTTTTTTTTTTTTTTTTTTTTTTTTTTTTTTTTCCTGGCCATGATTATTTGGAGTTCTATATGCTTTGCTTAGCAGTATGCTAAATTCTTCATTCATGTTTGAAAAGTTTTCTACTACTGGTACTGTAAATGGGTTTTGTGCTGTGTGTATATTATGAAGCAGATTCCAGTCTGCAGAGTGGCTTAAACAGACAATGCAGTGGCCAGTAGTATAGATTGCTATTTGACCTTGAAAGAGGAAACATGGTGTGTAGTGGCCAATGGCCATAGACATTTGGTTGTCATAAAGGAAAACTTTATTTGTAGCTGTGAGTTCCAAGGATATTGCCAGAAGTCATCAAGACTCATAATTAAGGAGACATAAAAAGAAGCAACAAATACCTGGAAAAGATTCATAAAGGGGAAAGCATAAAGAAGAAGCATGAAAGGTCATGTCTAACCTTTGCACAGAGAGCAGCAGCAGTAGGAAATTAGTTGTGAACAATTGAAGAGAAACAATGTGCAAGATTCATAAAGGGGAAAGCATAAAGAATAAACATGAAAGGTCATGTCTAACCTTTGCACAGAGAGCAGCAGCAGTAGGAAATTAGTTGTGAACAATTGAAGAGAAACAATGTGCAAAGGCCAATACTCATATATGTGCAATATGAGACATGGTCATTGTTTTTTTTTTGTTTTTTTTTTGTTTTTTTTTTTTACATACAATACTGTCTTATGTACTGCATTTGATTCTTACAAAATCTCTTTGGAAACTGGATAGAAAGAATTAGTGCCTACTTCTCTGGTAAGGAATGAAGCCACACTGAGTTCAGGATTCTACCTACATGACATAAAAGCAGAAGTCAAATAAAATCTCTCGCCCTAGGAAAATGTCTGGTCCAGCATTTATTTTCATTACAATACCCCTCCCAAGGTACACGCTCCATTAGTGACACAGTGATGCCAGTGATGCCAGTGAAAGTCACAGCTAGACTTGTTTCCTGAACAGGCAATATAGTTAATGTTCTCTGCACTGTTTACAAAAGTCACTTCCATAATAAATGGTATTTCAACTTTCTCTCTGGCCACATAAATAAGTAAGGGATGATAATGACATTCTCATTATTTTAGGAACATATTTGCATTTGTAATGATACAGCTCCTACCAGGCGCCAAAACCATAGAGACAACTGTCTGAATTAATTATATTTGTTTGGCTGATTAGATAAAAAATGCAAACATAAACTGCACATCAAACTACTTTAAGATTATTTAATCCTTCTCTTGAAAGGGAAATGGGCCTCTGAAGTTGCTCTTCTTTTAAGCTCAAAAAATAAAAAAATAAAAAAATAAAAAGATAGATCATTAAATCATGAAGCTGAAAGTGATCTTTAAAAATTACCCTCCCCAAATTCTTATATTTTCTCAAGAGTCTGAAATAAGCATATCAATCTACATACTATCAGGAATTATTTATTAATTTCCACTCATTTCCTAGAGTAGCCTGCTAAGTTTTCATGAACTGGTCTCCAGGTTTCTGGGAAGTGATGGCTTAAACTGCCCTGTTAGCAGAGGCGAACTTTGAAGTGGGAATCAGTGCAGTTGCTATCACCTCTGAAGTTTCGAAACGTGTAACTAGCTTTGCAGCCGCAGGCTGTCCACACCTACTCTTTAATGAGCTCTAAGTCCTGTTTAATGAAGCAGCACCACGATTCTCCTCCCATCCCCAAGAGCTGCCAGCCCATCCCTGGTTTTACAAGTTCCATAATGGAGACCAAAAGTGATTGTAACCTTTTTATAGTATTGAACATTTTTGTGAATTATGTTTCACTTATCATTAAAGAATAATTGGCAGGGTGGGGGCAGTGGTTGAAAGCCTTATCCTCTCCCATTCACAAGACCTCTTTTTCCTTACCCCACCCTGATTTAAAGTGCACACTGAATTCATTCCTTTCCTGCTTCGAAGCTTGCAGTGGATACTGTCTCAGGCTTATCAAATGACTGTAGCCTATTTCTAGCATTCATATTGTTTTTGGCCCATATCTACCATTACACAGTTGTCGCCTTATATTAGCTTTTTCTATATTAGATGTGATTAGAAGATATGGTGAATGAATAAATTAGAACTATTGTAGTGAATGATACATTGCCACTAACTCTGCCCCCTTGGTTCAAACACACATGTTCTATCGCTACTGTTGCTTTCACAAGCAGATCTGGAGATCCTCTTTTGTATCTTTTTGTAGCTACTGCACAGTCACAGGTCCACTCAAAATGTTTTCTGCAACTTCTGTCAAACAAAAGTATCATGGTGTGTTTCCACCCACCCTATTCACAATATCTTACACTGTATGATTTCTGGAACATTCCTGAAGCAAAAATAGCCATAAAATGAAAGTGTTCAAAATAACTAGTGACAATACAATTAAAGATACTCAAGTTAAAACAACCCCCAAAAGTGTTTCATGAATGACAACAAAAATAGGCTAAATTTGTTGGAGCAGGAGCAAGTTTGAGAAGGATAAGTGTAGGGACGAGTGTAAATGCATTTTTACAATACTTATTTATTTGTTTGTTTGTTTGTTTGTTTGTTTTGTGGTACCAGAGATCAAACATGGGGCCTTGTGCTTTCCAGGCAGCCACTTATCCTGCTGAGGCCAGCCTCTGTTGTATTATTTTAAAATTTAAATATTCACAGGAGTTTTTGATCATCACTCCTGTGAATATTTGAAGTGCTTATGTTTGCATGTCTGCCCACGTGTGCATGCATGTGGAATGTGTTCTTAAAATGTCACTGATAGAAAAAAAATATATATATAGTAGAAAGAGGAGGCTATAGCTAGAGTCTGAATTCTGTATCATTTATCAGACGGAAAGGGTCAAAAGCATCACTAATTGTTTCTCCTCTGTAGACCAGGACAGATAATAAGATAATTCAATTCAGAAGTGGGGTTAGTCGTAACAGAAAGTAAAATATGACAGAATCCCCAGCCAGGAAACATGCTTAACAATTGTAATGAACAGTAAATTTGAAAGTGGCATCTCCAGGAGATGGCTGACTTATAGCAGCAGCTAGAGGGATTGCTGTATGACATTTAATGGCATTTGGAGGGGTCAGCTGATGCAGATTTTGGAACACAGTGTCAAGGGGTGGCCTAGATGATAGCTTCCTGAGCTACACAAGCAAATCAAAGAGCTCATCCATGTCCACCATCAAAATCAGTTAAGGGGGGCCCGGTGGGATGACTCAGTGGTCTAAAGCGCCTGCTTGGGAAAGCTTGGGTGGCTTCAGGGACCATGGTTCGATCCCCAGCACCATATGCTGCGCCAGCCCTGCCCTCGGGGCGGGCTGAGCCAGCCATAAAAATGAGTGAATAAATAAAGGTTCTGAAACAGGAACAAAATTAATAAAATTAAAAAAAAAATCAGTTAAGGATGGAGATTCCAAAGAAGAAAAATTCCTCACGGGGTGGGGATCATAACTCTTGGCTCAGTTTCTACAGCTGAACATTGTTTCTGGATATGGAACTCTTTGAAAAGTTGTCAAGCATAAGGAAATAAATAAATTTCAAAAGGGGAATATTTCCAATATCCCTTATGCAAATGGATTTGCTACATTTCTCGGTTAATTGTACATGAGAGAAGGAGCAGCACTCGAACATTTTGAGACGAATTCAAACTGACATTTTTTATCTGGATCTGGGAGGCAGCGTTGTGTTTGCTGGCATTTTGCAGCATTAGTTGACATTAAAGTACCATGGTATGAAGTTGTGAGTTAATAATTTCAAGGAGCAGAGTGTTAATGAGGAAACTGTATTTCCTTGATGGTTAATTTTTATGTACCAATTGAAATGGGCCTCCCCTAATAGCAGAAGTAAAGCAGTATCTCTACTTGTTTCCTTGAACATGTTCTGCAAGCAGACAAGCATCTGAATTAGACTGAAATTAGAGACATGGAGTTGAGTGTGCAAACAAGCAATATACTGAGGAGCCCAAAAGAATTAAAGAGAACTTGCCATCTCTGAGCCAGGACTACCTTCTTTTCCTGCCCTGCATCTATGTAGTTCTGGTTCTGCTCTTAAGACTGGCCTGTGAACTCATATCACTGCCTTTCTTGACTCTTGAGCTTACAGAGGTGGGTTCAGGGATTTCCCAGTTCACAGTCTCTACTGTCTATTGTGGCATTTCCTCACAATCTTTGTCTCTGTCTCTATCTCTGTCTCTGTCTCTCTATCTCTGTCTCTCTTTTTCTCTCTCTCTCTGCCTCTGTCTGTTTCTGTCTCTCCTCTCTTAATTTGAAAACCAAAATTATATCTTCATAACAAGACATATTTCTAAGACAAAGAGTAATGCAACATATCCTTTTAGATTCATGAAACTTGAACCAGTTGTGCATGTGTGTGTGTGTGCATGTGTGTGTGTGTGTGTGTTTGTTTCACTTATTTGTGTGAGTTCACACTTCACTCCAGAATTTTATGGGGCCCTGATTGTATCATGGAAGCTATA
The DNA here is from genome assembly GCA_004027025.1 of Myocastor coypus. NCBI lineage: Eukaryota > Metazoa > Chordata > Mammalia > Rodentia > Myocastoridae > Myocastor > Myocastor coypus. Next base: position 66,774 of record PVJA010002512.1, read on the forward strand.
GCATTCCATGCCTCGGAAGCTGAGTAACCAGAAGAGGTGGTCCCCTGAGGCAGAACTAGTGGAAGAGACAGAACAAAGAACCAACAAAAAATGTGACACGAACACTGTGCAAGTAAAACACAGAGATATTTTTCTGGATCTCAAAGCATATAAAGATAATATTTGAGCATTTTTCAGTGCACGTATCCTAGGGGACAAAGGGTAGACTAGCACATTGCATTGTTAAGATTCCTTTTTTATACTATGTCACATATACAAGATATGTGTTAGCACTATAAATAAATAAATAATATTAATAAATAACTGCAACAAGTTAGGTGAGCAGTAATGACTGCTAGAGGAGGGTGAGCAAGAAGCATCGTCCAAACCAGAGAAGCACCTGAATATGCTCTGTTCCCATGGCACCTGGAAAGAACTGGGCATACGGCTTTGAACAGCTTTCTTAACAATGACTCATTCTTTTATAAGATACTTGGCCTTTTGTGAGTGGTGCTACAGCTGTCTCTGAAAATGGCAACATCTGATCCTAAGGCCTAGAATATAAAGCACTTGAAAATGTCACTCATTTAAGGTTATCTTGTAGTGCTAAGAGCTTAGAAAAAAAAATTTAATAGTCAGTTTTGGGTAATGCAAAAGAAAAACTAAGCATATGTATTTGTGAATAAAATAAGAACACATTCTTCATGCTTCAAACATTTTTCTTGGAGTAATTCACATAGGTTCACCAATTTGGAAACTTTCTGGTAGTCAGTAAACACTAGAGGAAACAGAATTGTTGATCTCCTTCTAAGATAAATATATTCATGGTACTGCACACTAGGCAGTTATTATATGACTCTCATAAATGCTAGCACCAAAATTGAAAATTGTCGTAGACAAAATTTCATAGATGAAAAACCCAGGATGTGTAAAATAAAGATTATGAAGACATCTACATCACGGAGTCATCTGGAAACTTGACAGTGCATGCCAAAAGTACATATTCAGTAGCTCTTCCATTGTATTCAAACTTAGTGTTGTGGCTTTTATCTTAAGTCCATTCATTAGGAAAGTAGGGAGCTCCATTAGCTGTGTACCTGACAGGGTGAGGACGAGGTGTAGTGTGCGGTGTAGCATGCATCAAGTATTATTGGGAAGACTCTGACACTGAATGTTCATCTAGAGATAAGTGGAAGGAAAGGCATCCAAGAAGGGAGACCCCAGAGCAAGCATCTAATTTTGCATGGAGTGTTCATGACTAAGTGCACGGCCAGAAGGAAAATGATCCGTGCTGTGAAAGAGAAGCGAGCATCTGCTACCTAATCATGATGGGGAGGAGAGGACTATGCATAACGGAAAAGCACAACAGCAAGAAGGCATGGCATACTCTGGAAACTGCCATGTTGGGGCAGAGATGCTGACGACGCTGTGATGCGGAAGGCTCTGCTTAACATTCCACGCTGTCATCTGTGTCAGCCTGGAGTCCTCAGACTTCCTTCTGGCTGTGTAGAAGGATGAGAGAGAAGAATGTTTTGTGCTTAAGTGGGTGGAGGGATTTAATTGCCTACATTTTTTAACTTATATGTTGAAATGATCTCAGATTTCCAAAAAAGTTGCTGAAACAGAACAAAGATTTTCTATATTCTCCTCCTCGACTTGCCCAAATGTTATCATTTGGGATGATCAGTGCCAAAATGTCCAAAAACGGAAACTGAGCAGCAGTACTCTGAGAGTCTGCTTTTTTGCACATTTAACTGTGTGACGCACCTAGAGCATTTGAGTATCAGTTTCTGTATAACTTGGGAATGACAAATGATTTGGATACTTATAGAGTTTAAGCAAGGGAAACGTGAAATTTAGAATAGAAGCAAAGCTTTTTACAAATAAAAAAGGAGAGGCTGGGGAGATAGCTCCGAGGCACAAGTGCCTGCTGGGCAAGTGCAAGGTCGTGAGTTCGAACCCTGGTCCCACACAAAAAAAAAAAAAAAAAAACCAAATAAAAAAGGAAAGAGGGGTTGAAGAGAGAGGGAGTAAGCAGATAAAAGGAAGTATCAATCTGTGTCATGCACAGGAACAAATTCCCCACGATGTGCATGCAAATAGGATTCATAAAAAAGTAATATTAAAATCTTGCAACTAGTTGGTGAATAGATGCTCTGCTTTAAAGAAATGACGGCCCCATAGGAGTACTGATCATGGTGAGGACGTCTTCATAATGTCTGCTTAGTAGAAGTCCAGTATTTGTGGGAATGCCACATGTACTGGAAGAGAGGATGAATTATGTTTTCTCTGATGGTACTAAAAGACTGACTGATGTTTTGTGAGACCTCTCTCTCTTGTTCTCCTTGGGTGTTTGCTCTGAGCGCACAAGCTGCCCATCATGTGCTACTTGGCAGAGAAACACACAGGATACAAAATCAAAGGAAGCCTCTGACAATAGCTGGTAGCCAGGCACCTGAGATGTCCAGTGGAATGATTTGCAAGAAAGTGAGTCCTTCTCATAGCCACTGGAGTGAATTTCAAGGGTTGCACAGTGAAACTTAGGAGGAAACATCTTCATTGAATCATCATAAACAATCTTAAACATGAGAGCCAATTATATCCTATCTTCTTTTTGACCAATAAAAAATATGCATTGTTTTAGGCTGCTGAAAATTATTCACGCCTCCCCCACACACCGTATATAGGGTTGGGGCTGGCGCAGCATATGGTGCCAGGGATCAAACCACGGTCCCTAAGGTTGCCTAAGCTTGCCTGACCAGGTGCTTTAGGCTGCTGAGCCATCTCGCCAGCCCTGGACACTCTTTTTGTGCAGTCTTCAGAGCAGGAGGCATTCTCTCCATAAGGAATGGGAGTGTGGCATACTTCTCTAACTCTTGAACCCTGGAGCCCTACATTTGAAGAGAGTTTTTAGATTCTTCAGTATTGAGTGTGAGTATATTCTTCATTTGAGCCTGTGTTTAGTAGATGCGGGTGGGTGGACAACAGTCATTTGCAGAGAGGCAGTGTTTTTCCACTTTCTAACTGATGTTTACTTCTGTCTTCCCTTTTGCAAAGAAATCTCTTCCTTCTCCCTTCTACTTTGCAAAAACAAGCATGAGTAGCATCTGAGATTATGTCTTGCTATGGATCAAATTTATTAATGAATCCAAAGTTAACCCAGGGATTTTTACCCGATAAAGGATGATTCATGTGGAAGTCTTAGCCATCGCTATTTGAAATACAAACATTTTACTATATAGATTGAGGTACACAATATGATGTTATGGGATATGAGTAGATAGAAAAGTGATTACTATAGTGAACCAAATTATCCTACCAGCTCACATAGGTACATTTTAATGTGTAACAAGATAGGCTAAAATCAATTCATTTAACAGTTTCCAAATGCATTTCATTGTTTTGAAGTATCGTCTTCAAGTCGAACATTAAAACTGAACTTTTCCAGCATACACATTTGTTTCCTTTCATCTTGGACACATATCTCTTCATCTCTTCCATTGCACCCCCATCACTGGTATCCATTATTTTACTTTCAATTTTTGTACATTTTTCCTGTTTTTCTTCTTCCACTGGAAATTTTTTAGCTTTACTGAATATAACCAACACATAAAATTGCACATCTCTAAGGTATACAGTGTAATGTTTCGAAGTATACAGTGTAATATGCTGTAAAGGATCATTCTCATTAGTCACAAACATTATTACTATCCTTCCTTCTTTCCTTCCTTCCTCCTTTTCCTTTTTCAGTAAGAACATTCAATGTCTACTCTTTTTGGAAAACTAATAATTTTGCTAACTATATATATATTCTATAACACCACAGTGTAAACTGCAAATATCCACAACATTTATTAGAAAAAAGAAAAAATAAGGCTCCCACAAGGATATTAATACTTCCAAACAAAATCGTCCAATCCAACATACAACATTAACAATAGTCACTGTGTTATACATTAGGTCTTCAAAATTCATTCTCTTTGCATTAACAGGACTTTTGACCAACAGCTTGTTATCCCCACCACAACCCAGCCCCAACATCTAACAAACTTATAAGCAAGAATCTAAAACACACAGTTTTAAAAGAGCAAAGAGATTTATTCTTTTCTAATTGATAACAGGGGCTCTAATTTTCCCATTTGCCACACTTAAATTGCAACAAGAGAAATGTAAGTTTATAACAATTATCTCCTTCTTGAGAATAAATGGTCTTTTTGCCACATAATTGCTTCATTAGCTTCTGTTAGTGCAGGAACTCTCCATATTTCCAAAGGCTCAAAAGGACAAGTGACATCTGGAATTTTATGCTTGAAAATCCGTTTGAAAATTATCAATAGATCTGAAGAATCAGGTGCTTCAGGATGTAATTAATGCATTTGATAACTCTTCCTAGAATTTTAATATCTGTTTCAAAACACTTGCAGAACTAGTTTTTGAACTTCAAAATACTATTAATATGTTAGGCAAGCTTATTTCTTTCAGCAACTGTTAGATAATAATTAGAAGCCTTTCAGTATCTTATGGTGTGTGGCTTTGAAAAATGCTTCCATTTCATTATTGTTCTCTTCCCTCTTCTTTGCATGTATGAATATTCCAGGAGAAATAGGGCAGAAGTCGGACTTTTAAAAGTTGATCTCTATTTACATTCAATTTGAATAAGCTTCTATTTAAACAGGGAAAGTAAATTTCCAATTTTAAAACACTAATGAATAAGAAAAATGAACATAATGCTATGTTTATTCTATTTGCTGCTAATATGGAATGCCATTACAGGTATTCTTTGTCATTTTATTCCCAGGGGGGCCTTTTAATCTAATTTAATATTTTGAACAATCTCTGCCACCGGAATTATATTTGAGATATGATCATTCAATGTCTAGCAAGAAGTGATAGTATTATGCATTTCTGCCTCCCCCCCCTTCATTCTTTACAAGAGCGACAAATATCCCTTTTCTTAGATTCCATGCTTCAGGCTGGACATCATTACCATTCCATTATTAAAGACAGGCCTCCAGAGAGTCTGGCTTTTTTCAATCCCCCGTCTTTTATATCTCCCACTAGATTTTTCTAACAAAAGCTCCTCTGGTTGGTATCTTTTTCATTTCACCATTCCCTTTTTATAAAGAAACAATGGAAACAAAGTCCTAAGATTTGATAGGTGATACCGAAACGATTCTGACAGCCTGTGACAATGCTGCTGGCCCGAAATGGGACACTTACATTATTTATGAGCATTAAATGTCACTGATTTCCCCTTCATCAGATAATTTCAGGAGACAAAATCATTTCTGTGGGGCCAGAGGGATTCTTTGCGCGTGCGCAGCTGACCCTTTCCCTCTCCTCCTACACCAACCCTTCCGTGTGTTACACCGGCTCAGTGTCAAATCTCTCTCCCTGGGATGAAAAGAGGTGCACCTGAACGTGTTTCAAGTTTTGTTACAAGTCTCAGATCAGATCGCTTGATAGGAATGTCAAGTGTGTTTGTTCTGAACCAAATGAGACTCTGCGAGTGAAATCATTAGGAAGTCAACTGATTTTTTTTTCAATTCCATCTCCCATGTTCCCTTTAGAAGTCAATTATCAGAGGGAAATTAAGAAGAGTTGAAAGCAAAAGATAATATCCCTCTGGCTCCATGATCTACTTATTGCTTTGGTAGCTGGGAGGGAGGGACTCAAATAATGAGGCGAGAACAAACGTGATCTATGTCACTTGGAACATCAGTGTGGGAAGAGGATGGGCGGCTGTGACTTAGGAATATGTAACATTTGCAGGGAATCTGTGTAGAGCTGCACTTGCTAAGTTGTGATACAGTTTCCAGTGCCTTTAGAGGCATATCTGTCCACACTAAGCAATAAAGAATGTTTGAAAATTATACAGTGGATAACAGGAATATGCTCAGAAAAGTTTTTACACTATCAATCTATGTCCATCTTTGGCATTTGAAAGAAATCTTAGAAATTCTGAAATTTGGACTTCTGATGATAGGTCAAGGGTCTCAGAACCAGACGTTTACCTAAGGTCAATGTTGTTATACCTCCAAAAAGCAAATCTGCAGCTCTAAGCAAAGCTCCTCTCTGTATTCTTCCAAACAAAATAGAAGCTAATATAGCAGCAGTGGCCCCATGGCTTACCCTATGGGAAAGAATCATGGTTCTGCCATGGTTGAGAATGTGCCCCATGTTGCTAACGGATCCATCAAATGGTAGACTGCACAGGTGCTAAATTATGAGCATGAGCCAGTCATCTAAAAGGTGACTTTGGTAGAGA
>PVJA010002512.1:73120-106396 GCA_004027025.1 Myocastor coypus
TTTTTTTTTTTTTTTTTTTTTTTTTTTTTTTTTTTTTTTTTTTTTTTTTTTTTTGTATTTTTACCAATGTTTCTTTGGTCATTTTTTAATTTTAATTTTAGTACATCTCGTAGATTTCAAGTTCAACTGAGAACCTTCAGTTCATGAGAAATCCTTTACAACTTTCAAAACCTTCACAATTACATATGACAGCCCATCAAATATTTCTCTGCTAGTATAGACCCTTCCTAATATCTTGCTGTGTATTACTTAAATCTTCTTTTGCTGTACTTCTTCAAAGACTCTATCTCTTCTGCTCTTGTTGTAGGTAATGAGGGCAATAAAGAAGACAGTGAGATTAGAAGAAACCTATGTCACCTGCAGATGGTTTGCTTTTCCTTTTTTTGCATTCCCCATTGCCAGCCACTTTTCCTTGACATCTGTCACTCTTTCTCTCCCAATTATTTCTTCTCTTTCTTGCTTTTGAACATTTATTGATCATAGGTGAGGAATTGGTGTTTAATGGACATTGTCTAACACATATGTTTTGGGGGTGAGTTGACATACAGCAATGAATGAAAACAGACTTAATCCCTACCATCATCAAGCTTGCATTTCATGAGAACATTGGCAAAACAAAATAAACTATGCCTTATATACTTTTTCTTCTTCTTTCAATAGATATATTTTGTGCAGGGTCTTTCAATATAGACTTTACTCATAGCATTCTCTTGTTTTAGCCTCCACAGCACTGGGATATAGGTGTGTGCCACCATGCCTGGTTTTGATAGCCAACTTCATGGTGGCACAGCATGCAGTACCAGAGATCAAACCCAAATCCTATCACCTTTCCAGACAGGCACTTAGACTGCTGAGCTATGTCCTCAACACTATGCATTGTTTTCATAAATAGCATATCTACTTATGGTTTATGATTTAATAAGATAAAAATGTATTCAATAAATTTACTGAGTATCAAATATCAGTGTGTGTGTGTGTATATGTTTGAGAGGATGCTAGAGAAAGAGTAATGGATACTCAAATAAATAATCATTATAAAGTAATGTTTTAGTAGAGACTATAAAATCTTCATTAAATTGAATGAATTGGGGCTGGGAAGACAGCTCCGTGGTACAAGTGCCTGCCCGGCAAGTGCAAGGTCGTGAGTTTGAATCCTGGTCCTCCAAAAACAAAATAAAACAAAGAATAAATTGAATGAATTATCTCTAAATATTTGATCAAGAAGGTTTATTTTGGGAAATTGAAAACTAAGAGAAGAAGATACAGAAGAAAAATTTAATAACTTTCTTAAACACTTGTGAGGATGAGTGAATACAAACAATGGAAGGCATCCTCTTATTCCATGCCATGGTCAGGACATTATAGGCCATCGTAGTGGATACGTGCACTGGTGGAATCCTTTGGCAGATGCTTAAAATTAGATGGACAGTATTTTCCAAATGTTCTCTTGTATGCAATCCTCAATTGTGTGTAGGACAGAAGAGGATATTTTAGAAGTTTGGGTACTAAGAAGGCATAAACCAGATGTAGAAATGGGAGGACTAAGGGTACATTCTGAGGACTGCCCCATGGCCCAGAGATTGATCTTGATGTTATAGTAGAAGATGGCATAAAAAGTGCTTCATCTGCCCAAACACTGCTGTTTAGATATAGGAGTGGAATTAGCATAAGGTTAACTTTAAATGTGTCTGGGATTTTGTTAAATGATGATAAGAACTTGAATGAGAAAGGGAAACTAAGATGTGTACCAGGCACTGATATGAGGACAACATCACAACAGCTGTGATTAAGCAAGCAAATATGATGGTGAAAAAGCTGTGAGAGAAAACAGATTAAGACAAGTGGAGTTTAGGATATGGTGGTGTACAAGAAAGTTGAAAGCAAAAGGAAGAAGAGAGCAGAATTAGATCTAAAGGCAAGATGAGGCACATAGTGGTGGAACATGCGTATGTTCACTCCAAAAGTAAAACATTAGGAAGTGATGAGAAGATAATTGGATATCAGAGGCAGGAAAGACATCTCCATTTATCAAAATTATTTTCCTTCCAGGTGTCCATTCATGCATTCTATGCAGACACAATCCATTCTCAGACACGGTGCATTCCATACCTACACAGACTACCTGGAAGGTCACCACGATTGTGGATACTAAGGTTCTCAAGGTGTAGCATCACTTTGTTGCTACAACCACTAAGAAGGTATAATCTCTTCTCACACATAGCCATGAAAAAACAGCTGTTAATTGTAATAGAATTTTAGTACTATGATATCCTGTCAAAATCCTAGATGATCTGCAATCTGTCAGTGTCTATTTCAAGACAAGATACAGTCATTTAGTGTCATAAAATACAAGGGGAAAGAGCGGACACTGTTCTATGCTCAGAATTCTTATGACCTCACACAGGAACCAAAGAGCTACAGGAAAATCGCATTTCGCATCAGCACTTGCATCTTAGAAATGATAACCTCAATATCTAGGTTGCCCTGGGCCTGTGACAACAGGCGCATGCTCATTACCCTTGTTAGCCTCAATAGTATACACTTTCTGCAGAGGTCCATCTAAGCACTTTGGAAAGGAAGTCCTCCCCCATAACTTCCATAAAATGTCATGTGGTGGGTAACATCATTATGTCTTTTTTTTTCACAAATAAGAAAAGGAAACAGAGAAAATTCTATTTCATTTCCTTAGTATGTTTTTCCTTAGATATTAAAGTTAGAATTGTTTGAGACCACTCTGACACTCACAGATATAAATTCTCTTACCATCAAATTATATGGTACTTTTACAAAATTGCATGATGCTGGATACAGAGTATGCTCAATATGACTGCTAAGAGGTCACTCCTCATAGCTTTCTGCTATCTTTTCGATGGAATTGGCTTGGGACCCTGAACAAATGCGGCAAGCTTTTTCTTTATAAGAAAAGCTATAGGCACTGATAAAAACTACCTAGTACTATATGTGTGCTACTGTGTTAGATTGATTTGCCTGAAAACAAGCCCATCTCAAACCTCAAACTGTGACTTTTGTTGGATCTCTAAGTTAAACCCAAGGAGGGTAGGTCAGCACTTGCCTGGATTCAGCTCTGTGGCTGAAGCAGGTGCAAGTCTGGATCTGACTCCGTGCTTCAGCCAGCGTAATTCTTCTTAATGTGACAGGTGCAAGCCTCAGACTGACAGACGTGTTTTGCGGCAGCAGGCCTCATACTGTCCGAGCCCTGCATTCTTGAGCCTGTGCTAGGTTCTTCTTCCCCCCATCCTCAGCACGGGCCAATACCGCTTGTTTATCCTACCACACTTGAGCTGGGCTCTCTTGTTGGACAGAAAGGAAATGGGATTGCATGTGAGCAGGGCAGGTGAGCAGAGCTGAGCCTCACGACCGCAGATGGATGGGCAGCACTTCACTGCTGGCTCGCCGCCGCTGCAGCTTCACTGCTGCGAGATGCGAAGGGGCCAGAAGGCAAATCCCTGACTCAGCCCACCTCTGCTCATTAATCATAAAATGGGAATTTCATCTCCCCAAATTCACTTGCAGATAGAAAGGTGGTAGCGTATTACACACTTAAAATATTATTGTCATATATGTATGGCCTCTTCTGCCTTAATCATTAGCTATGACCCAACTTTCATTTTCTCACATTACCAGGATAAACTCTCCCAAGCATGGGTGGTCTTACAATGCACACCTTTTCTCTGTACGCTACTCTGTATTGTGACACATGCATTTATGTTCCTTTTTATCAAACAAGGATTAGCCTTTCTTTGTGATCAGTCTTTGGATGACATAGAAGATATAATTAACAACCAGGCAACCAGGATAGCTTTTGTTGGATATGCAAATGGCTCAATATGTCCAACAGGCTCTACTTTTGCTATTTAAAAAAAAAAAAAATGGAGAGAAAACTTTTTCACCTACACTAAGTTGTACAAGTGGTACTGCTCATGGCTCTCATTACATTTGAGAACCTGCTTTAAGAGTGAATCCAAAACACTAAAACGGATGTCCAAAGACAGTTCTAAATAATGAAGTTTATTTTTTCTTTTGTCAGATTAACCACTTTGAAATTGATTTCGTGTTACTTTAAGCAGAGAAATGCTAAACTGTTCAATCAGTACTGTACCTAAGAAGATTATTGCCTAGAGGCACTGAGAAATAGTTTACTTCATGCATCAATTAAGGTCCTAAGGAACTTAGTCTCACCTGGGAATTTAAATCATACTGATATGTCCTTAATAATGGTAATCATATCTATTACTATTATTGTTATTATTATTAATTATTGTGCTTTAGGGAAGGATCTACAAGGTGTTCAGGGGTCCGCTACTAGATCGGATTCATAGTACTTCAACAGTTTACAGCACACCCTGGGAGTGAGGCCCTGCATTTCAGGCCTGGGGATCGAACCCCTAGTCCCTGTGCCTGCTTGCAACTAATAGTAATCATTTTAAGCATTTGTATATTTCGGAGACTATGACAGATACCTCAAAATTATATCCATGTACTAATTCTTAGAACTTGCCATTAGGTTAGGTGGCATAAAGAAATTAAGATCACTAATGGAGTTGTCTGTTAATCAAAATAGGAAGATGATATATGATTGTTTATAAGGACATGATATAAATAGAGAAAATGCTGGGGATATAGCACAGTGGCATAGCACTGGCCCAGCAAGTGCCAGATGGTGAGTTTGATTCCTGGTACTGAAATAATGAATAAATAACTCAATAAATAAATAAATAAATAAATAAGTCGTTGCAGTCTGAGCAGGAGGGAAAAAAAAAACAAATAAGAGACGATAACATGAAATTGACTAATCTCATTTTGCTTGTGAGCAAAGTATGAAGATGATGATCTAAAAATAAAACTAAATAATAAAAAATATTTAATGTGATAAATTTACTATTTTCATGATTTCAGGCTCAATGCAGAAGTTGATAATAACTTCAGTGAATTTTTGTGCTCAGTTATTATGACTTATGAAGAGAAGTAACGTAATAAATATTTTCTACCTTTAAATAGATGTGAAATCATCAAAAAGTCAGCTTCTTCGTGTATACTGAGAGAGCACAAAAATGAAGCACATCTCCACAAAGATATCCAGACATGGGTTGACAGTGGCTTACACAGAAATAAAACACAGGTCGACAGTACAGAAGAGAGTTTAAAGCTATGCTCCAAAGGATGAGTGATACATCTGAGAACATTCACTGCGTAGAGCTACTACAATCTTGATTTTATTAAAACAATGATGTATCCTGTATGCTGACCCTAGGTAGAATCAGTTTCACAGAGCTTCTACTCTGTGTATCAGGACAAAGATTTTATGTCCGTCAGGAGATAGGCAGATTCTTCGATTTCACACCAGATGTATTAAATCCTAACCTATATTTTCATGAGGTTGGAAGTTTTTTCCTGTGCTAAAGTTTGACAAAATACCATCTACAAAATGAGCTCAGCATCTGAGTAAAATTAGTCAAAAGTATGAATTTAAATATGTAACACAGAGAATTGCTTTTATTCAATTTATACTGCTTTCTCAACTCCTGATCACTACATGTACCCTAATATGTAATATATTAACAGTCTAGAAGTATTTCTAAAACTTGATGAGTTGATTTTATTTCTAGAAGCTTCTCCCAATGAGTTCACATCAACATGAAGAAAATGATAAATAGAAATAACATCTCACTGTAATATATAAAGCATTAAAATGTTTAATAGACAGGCTAAATATGTCGTATTCCTATAGTACATTAGAAGCTATCTTATATATTACCACAGTGAAAGTTACAATAACAAAGACAAAATTTGTGATATAAAAGCAAGAGATTAAAAAGACAAACCAGTTAAGGAATTATAATCACAATGAAAGTATCTAATTTGTTTTCAGGTGTACCTAAAAGCTAAGCATACACCAAAGAATACTTTAAGAGCTTTTCAAAAACTTTTTTTTTTTTTTTTTTTTTTTTTTTTAGTCATTGAAATTCTGAACAAATGATTTTGTCCTAGTTTTTTTTTCTTTACCTTCTGTTAGATATATTAAAGAAATGAAGTTAATTTAGAAAAAAATACTTTTTCAAGATAAACCAAAGGCCAAAATTGGAATTCCTTTTGCTGAATATGAATAAACATAGAGGCAATAAAATAGGGCAGCAGAAAGAATTCTAACTTGTCCTAAATTCTTTCTCTTACTGAAAATAGGACAAAGAAATAAAAATTCTGACTTGCCCTAAATTCCATCGTTTTCTGCTAAGTCAGCATTAATAAGGTGGCATTTTTGACATGTATTCTGATTGGCACTTGTAGCCCAGCACTGCCCACCCCTGTGTAATTGAAATTAGCTTTTGGAGGATCATTCCTCCCTCTCACACCATAAATATGCAGAACATTATTGGCAAATGTATCAGGGAGAGGCAGATGGAAAGAGAAGGATCCGCAGAGGCTCTCCAAAATGTCCACAGATACTTGTGCCCCCAGTTTATCTTGGGTAACAGAATGAAACAAAGAAATAACTCAATGTCCTACTTTCTTGAGAAAGGTTTTACTTCTAAATTTCCTTGTACATAATTATTCTAAGCCATCAATTTCAGTTTTTACTTCTTAAGTTGTAGTGTACATGACATGAAAATGCATTATATGACTATACTTGGCAGATTTTTGTCTAGTCATTATCATTGATAGAAAATTGATATTGAGTAATATCATCATATAGAATCAAGACAATTCTTTACTGATTTATTACTATCTTCACTTTTCTACATTTGAGATTGATATACCTTTCCTTAACTTGTAATTTGACATAGGAAGTGAGGAAATTTTGGGTTATATAATCAAATAAATGGAGTCACCTGCAGTCCCAGTCCCCCACCTGAGCCGGCAAGTTTGGAGCCCAGGACACCACTGGCCCTGCCACCTGCCCATTGCAAAAGGAAAAGGTGTCAACATGTTTAGGCAGAACCTTGTCTCAGTGTCTTCTAAATCAGTTGGTGTGGTTCTACACATCTAATGTACTCACAGAGGCAAAGTGATGTAACCAACATAAAGGAACCCTATACTTGGAGCTCTTTCTGTTCAAAGACTATAAAATCATTGGTGCCTAGATTTAGAAGAATTCATTTATGTTATCTCATCTCTTAGTAAAGTTTACTTATTGCACTAAGAAGTAGTGTGGTAAAGCCCCCACAAAGAACTCAGAACAGTTTGTTGACTGGTAATAGCCTAACCCTGAAGAAGTAACACCTGATTTATTAATACACTTATGGCAATGCTCATGTAACGAAGCCTCCTGCACTTGGGCCTTGTGAAAGCATACTACATACAATTATGGATATGATGCAACTTTTCGTGTGACTTCTGTGCATTTTCTTTGCAAAGGGAAAGTTTACTCTAAAGCAGTAGATCATTTTGTGACTGAAGCGGCCTCGCACATCTCACGTTGACCGTGATTGCTGTAAAAGGCTGTACTGAATGACTGATGTATCTTGTCTCAGTTTATGGGAGTGCAGTCTATGATGTTCTTGCAATGGCAGAGGCAGCTAGCAGTGCCTTTCACAGAGTATGTTCCCATCGTTAAGTGCCATGGCTGTATTCACATAACACAGTGCTTGAACATTATTATGCCTTTAATAAATTTGATCAAGTGGATAGCCTGGGTTCATATTGAAGTTGTTTCTGGCAATGTGGATTGGGGAGTGAGTGCCTGCTAAAACTGAAAAAGTGTCTCCTTGAATGTAGCTGAGGAGATGTCTGTTTACTGGATTTGTTGCCGCGCATTGAAGTCAACCAAAACCTTTCAACAGGTTCAGACACCACACATGTTCAAGCAGGCGATTTCAGCTAGTGTTTGTGAAGTGCTAGTATAAAAATAAGTGGGAAAATTAATAAAGATAGTGGCAAAGCGTGATTAGTATTAAAAACTGGGAGCAATGATTTTATTTCTTTGAAGTTACTGCCTCAGTGAAACTTGTTGAAGCAGTAAGCGTTTTCAGCAGGACAAGTGGAAATTTAGATGAAAATTAGAAGAAATGCAAATAAAATTCAAAATAAAAAAAATAATTAATCGGCAAATTAGGGCAAATTGTATGTAAATATATAATGGCATATTATTAACAGGTTATTTAAGAAAAACTTCAATTTCTTTGTACCGAGTTGCAAGGATATTATTTTCAAATGTCATTTTTCTTAATTTTGTAAACTTAGATATAGACAAGGCATAGGTAAAGTTTAAAATAGAGTTTGGGGACTGGACAGATAGCTTGGTGGACTAAACACCTACCTGGCAAGCACAAGTGCCAGGATTCAGTTCCCAGCACTATATGTGGTGCTAGACCAGTGCCAAGCTAGTCACTGAACTGGGAAAGGTGGTGTACTCCAGCAATCCCAGAGTTATGGAGGCCGAGACAGGAGGATCACTATGATTCCAAGCTGCATAGCAAGACCCTGTACATGTAAGTAAATATTTTTTTAAGATAGTAGGGTCATTGTGTTTATATTTGTAGAAAGTGTTTAAGATATTTTAAGGTAACATTACCTTGAAGTGTTTTTCTCTTAGAACCTAACTTCTCTGCCAGGTACAGTGAGACACCTCTGTAATCCCAGCACTTGGGAGGCTGAGACACAAAGACAGTTTTGAGTTCAAGGGTGAATTTGAGTAATATAGGGAGAACCCATCTGTAAAACAAAGCAAAATTCAACAAAATATTTATCACATCCTATAATATATGGTAAGTCAGAGGTGTTTAATCCTTTTCAACTCTTTAAAACACTGCTATAAATCAAGGAACAAAGAAAATAGATGAAAAACCAAGACCTTTCCCCCCGAAGACCTGTACTTGACTTGGTTTGACTTAAAAGGTTATTTTCTATAGGCTTTGCCAGATTTTGCACCACAGAGCTGTGGGGACCTTGCCCTGTTTGACATAATTACTTGCTCTTCTTTCCTTAATAGCTCTCATAAAAATCTCTGA
This sequence comes from Myocastor coypus, assembly GCA_004027025.1. Taxonomy (NCBI): domain Eukaryota; kingdom Metazoa; phylum Chordata; class Mammalia; order Rodentia; family Myocastoridae; genus Myocastor; species Myocastor coypus. The sequence continues at coordinate 82,087 of PVJA010002512.1, forward strand.
TTTGGACCAGTTGTCTAAAGTCCTCCCACTACCCTAGTCTTCACAGTACTTGTTAGGGGTTCACTGATTACTGTGGAAACATTTGTTAAGGGTTCATGACTTGGGTATTAAGTAAACCTTTTCTCAAGGAGTTGTGTTTCCCTTTGTTTTCTGATTTTAAATAGGGTTGAAAAATATAGCAGACATGATCTTCCCTTTGAAATAGCACTCCGAAGCATTGTTGGCTTTCACTGTATGGCACTCAAAGTCATTCAGAGCCTGCGTGCTTAAAGTTCCTCTCTTCTTTGCAGACATTATCTTTATATTATTGACAGCAAAATAAGACAACCCACACTCAGATTTATGTATTAACAACAATCAATTAAGTACACATGGGCCATGAATGGGTCTTACTATGTTCCCATTCAGATGCCAAGTAGGAACTTGGTTGTTTTTTTGTTTTTTGTTTTTTTTTTTGTTTTGTTTTGTTTTGTTTTGTTTTAGTGCTCCACTAGCCATAGGCCACATGGCCTGTCAGTCATGGAAATAACAGACTATTGGAGCAAAAGAAACAGCAAAGGGGTAGACACTTGCACACTCATACTCACAGGAGCAGGAAAGATGCATTTGCATTACTTTATACACTGACCTAATTTTCTTTTGTTGAGCCTCCTTTCTGTCCTGTTAATGTTATAGGGAACAAGGAGATTAAACTTGCTAATTAAAAGTAGTCCAGTTACTCCAGATTTTAAAATGTGTTTTTCAAATAACGCATAGTGAAACATGCTAAAACTGTTAGTCTTCTTCTGCTTGTCATGTTTTTTTTTTTTTCCCTTAAAATGTTGTCCAATATAGAAAGGCTGAAGAACTTCAGTGATTTATAAAGGGGACTCAGGGCAGTATAGAAGTATACCTGGAGCACAAGTTGATATCTGCTAACTCTGGCTGAACTGCACTATTCTCCTTAATGTCTATTGACCTTTGAAATTATCAATCATAGCCGGGCGTGGTGGCTCACGCCTATAATCCCAGCACTTGGGAGGCTGAGGCAGGAGGATTGGTGCAAGTTCGAGACTAGCCTGGGCTACAAAAGTGAGCTCAAGGCCAGCCTCAACTGCATAGCAAGACCCTGTCTCAAAAAGGCAAAAAAAAAAAAAAAAAAAAAAAAAAAAAAAGAAATTATCAATCATGAGCCTTAATTCCACCGATGTGGGCTAGGTGACAGCAGCCACTATGAACAAAGGAGAAAACTGGAAGCCCATTAGTACCCATGATAGTGGCTACCTTGTGTTTAGTTTTATGATCTAAAAGCAAATGTGCATATTGCTTCGTTTAGCTTATCCCATTATTCATTCAATACTACAACGCTTTTCATGTGTCAGATATTGCCCTAGGTTCTAGACTATTTACATTCAACAAAACCAATGTATGTATTTGCATTATTAATTCCTAAATCAGATTTTGAGAAGTGTGAAATGATTTATTTTATAAATAATAATAATAATAAAAGCTTCCAAAAATAGTCATTTCTCTGAAGTCAAAGAAAAAGATTAATGGCAAATCCACCATCAGAATTCTTAATTCCCAGTGAATAGCTCTTTTTTTTTAATAGTAGGTTTTAGAAAACTACTTTCTATGAACTGTAGTTGCTGACTGTATAATTTTTATAAATCAAGTTTTGTGGGGACATAATCAAGCTGTTTGTTTGCTATTGTCTATGGCTGCTTTTGTCTAACAGTAGCTGAGCTGGATAGTTGTGGAAGACACCATATGCTGTACACTGTAGATCCTGTAATATTTACCATAGAAACTACTACAGAAAATGTTAGCCCAGCCCAGCCCTATTTTCTAATTCTGGAATCCCTCCTCTTGACAACTGCCTTTACCAAAGTAAAAGCCTGACAATATGGACTCCAATGGATACCATTTACCACTTGAGTTCCCTTGAACAAGTCAGTTAACCTCTCTGAGATTCAATTCCTTCATCCATAAAATGAAGATAATAATTAGTCCATTGTTAGCAGTGAGGACTGAATAAACCAACGTATGTTAAATTCAGAGCTAGTGAGATGAAAGGATCTAGTTGTTACATTCTTAGCTGGATAGCAGCTCCATGAGCCTTCTCACCTGTAAAAGGTGAGGGTATAGTTAAGAATTTGTTTCTCTCAGTTGTCAGAGAGATTTTGTGCACAGCTTAATGTTAAACTTATATGAAGCACTCAAGAGTCAGCCCTGAGCCTGGGAATTGGTGGTCTTTCAACAACACAAAAGGCATCTTTTTCCTATAAATTTATGGTTCTCTAAGATGAGGGTTCTGAGTTGTGGGATTTACTCAATAAGAAGAGTGGAATTTGGAGCAATTAAAGTCCCATTAACTGGACAACTGGGTCCTTGATAATGCTGCTGGAATCTCAGCATATTCCTTCCTCTCAGGTATCATCTTAGAACCATCACTGAGAGGTTCATTGCATACAAGATTGTTTCTGACTCTCAAATCAGCAGTCTCCTCAGATTATTTGATGATCTCAACAGTCTAAACTCAAATTTATCTTGGAAATGGTAAGCTGCTGCAGAGGCTATATAAAGTATCAAGAGAGGCTGGCTCTCACCACCTGTAAAATAAGAATGGAGACCAAAATGACTTTGATAATTCCCAGCGAGACCTGTAGACCATTTGTAATAGTGGAATTAAAAGAATCAAGATAATATATAGCTTACAAATGTAATCTAATTTCATCTTCTCCATTATAATCAAATTAGCAAATAAGTGTCTAAAATTTTGTATCTATCAATATCTGTGCTAAGAGTTTTGCAAATTTCATTTTAATTCATACTCATAAGTATCATGGTGTAGTCATTATCTTACTTTTACTTTACAGATCACAAACTCTAGTCTCAAAGATGAACTAGTTTGCGGTGGATGTCACAACTAACAGAGCTCAGGGCGTGGGGTTGGAGGAAACATCAGGCCTTCTTATCAATACTGGCACACTTTTTTTTTGTCTTTTTGAGACAGGGTCATGCTATGCAGTTCAGGCTGGCCTTGAGCTCACTTTTGTAGCCCAGGCTGGTCTTGAACTCTCACCAATCCTCCTGTCTCAGCCTCCTGAGTGCTGGGATTACAGGTGTGCACCACCACGACCGGCAATACTGGCACACTTTTTACAAATTTCAAATTTATGTTCAAGCACCTTATCTTGAAATACTCAGATTTTACTTAAGACTGCTATATTCTTAACTTCCTCAGCAAATATAATGATACTCATCATTTTCTCACCCACTTTACATGGACACAGCTTTCAGCATGCCACAAAGAAGCACCAGAGAACCAAACCCAAAACAAAAAAAAGCCTGCTCGCTTTAAGATCCACTTTGAAGTCACCTTTTCCTTCTTTCTGCTAAACATTCTCTAGGCTATTATAATTTTATATAAAACTATGATTTGCATAAAATCCCCACTGTTTACTCAGGCTGGTACCAGCTATGACCAATGCCCTCAAATTTATTATATATTATTTATGTCTCCCAGGCCTAGAGAAAAAGTTATCTATACCAAATCTCATTTAATCTCCATAACAACAAGAAGCTAGATGTTATCACTCCCACTTTTCATGCACGAGCAAAAGCAATGTCAGAAAGATTAAATAACTTGATGAAATTTATGGTACTCATAAAAGTGGAGCTAACATTTGTATCAAAATCCATTACACACAAAGTTTCCATTCTTATATAGTATAAACACTATATAAATAAAGAGTATAGATATTATTTTCGTCTTCATGGCCTATTTTTTTTTAGTTTTCTACTTAGAGCTCTTATATACTCTATACAATATCACCATTTCTTACTTCTGAAGGAATGCTACATCTTTTCAGTCTTACCTTATTTCTTCTTTGTTTCTGTCTACCCTCTCTTAGCTTTGGTAATCTTTTCTCCCTCACACTAAGTGTGGGGAAATAGAGAGTATTTATTTCACTTATTGCCATTGGAAACATAATAATTTCCACAGTATGTCTTCATTAAAGAACCTCCTCTATTACACTCAGACAAATACTTGCTGAGAAACTATAAACTGCTCATGGTATCTGATATTGGGCAATCTTCTGCTAGTGTTGAAACTTTTCCCATCTTGAGAGAATGGCTCATTTCTGGCTCAGAGTGGAGATGGTAGATAGTCACTTAAATTTATCTGTCCATTCCTGGAATGTCACATATGATTTTAAGAGAGATGATTACAAGGAACAAAAGAATGTAAGGACTGCGAGATTTGATGCAGAACCTTACCTGAGATCACAGAAGTTGGACTTAAAGGAACCAAGCTGTCTTGGACAATTATTCAAGAATACTGAATCCTATTTCTATTATTTCAGAGGCGCTAATCTGCATACTTCAGTGAGTTGTTCATTCAGTCTATGATTTTTGAGGGTCAGATTTATACCGAGGTTCTTCAAAATGTTGAGTGGAAAATTGGCATAAGTCAAGGCATAGAGTTGAAATTTAAGATATAGATTACAAGAGCCAAAGAAAATTCTAAATGTCATCCATTTGGTCAGGGAGGCAGGATTCCCCTCAGTCTATTAGTACTAATTGTTCACAGGAATTGAAGAATGATTTCTCCCAAACTATTATGACTAAGGCAGGTTGGGGATGCAAAGAGATGCTCTCAGAGTATAATCATGATACCTGGCCTGATAAAAACCTTAATTTGTGAATTGAGGTAAAAAATAAGTTTGTGATAATGCATAAAATACTCATCACAGCTGGTGAAACATGATACAAGTCACCTTAATTATGAATCAGAATGCAAACAATCCGAAATTGCTGGAAAATTGGACGTCTATGGTCACAAATGAGGAGTCCAATCAACTGAGAGTTAGTGAAATCTTCCATGTGAGAAGCAGGCTGCTAATAGAGATGTGCAAACTACAGTTTAAACTCTCATTGTGATTTTCATGAAAAATGATGCCAGAATATTGACAGTGCCTGAGGGAGAACTGCTCCCTGCTCGCGCATCCTTCCTAAGGCAGTCTTCAGGGAGAATGATTTCCTACACTTAATAACAGTCTGCTGTGTTCAACACACTGGCAGGCTAGTCACTTTGCACAAAATGTACATTTTTGAATGGTTTTAATTTGATACTCTGAGGCTTTCTCCTTACTCGATCTAATTCTAAATATCACAGAAAGGAAAGTTCTACATAAGTTTTGCTGAGCTAGGTGTGGGCAAAGATAATCTCCGTCCCCGTTTTGATTTTTATGTGCCCATGTTTATAAGACAGAAGAGTAAAACTGCTTTTTAAACTTGTTTGACTTTGGTTTATTTTTATGTTTATTTTTCACTTGGAAGAAGCAATTTGATTGTGTTAGAGAAGCTTAGCCTCCAAGTAATCTGATTGATGACTCCAGGAAACAGTTTACTATACTGTAAGCTACAGAATTTTTTACTCTATTACACAGGACACTAGGAACAAAAGAGTTCTGCTGTTCCATATTTATTCAGCCATGATTAATCTAGTGATGAATAATAATTTTTAATTTCCATTTCTTGAATATATTTATTAATTTACCTCCTGCCAATATATGGCTTGGGTTGCCACTATGTAGAATTTATTCCCGTTCTTCCTAAGTGGCATTTGCATAATGAAATGATGAGGTCCACTCACTAGCAGTTGGTTGTGGGGCCTTGGACAGAGGGACTGGCTGTAATTAGTGGCATCTGGCCTCTGGTTTCATTAGCATGCAAATGGAACTTCTAAAGGCCACACAGCCTGGCAGTTCCACAACAGTTATTACAATGCATATCTGCTTTATAAGCATATCAATAGAATGGCTGTTTGTAAAAAAATAAAATATGTAAGTCTGAATGAATTTGGCTGCCACTCTTTTGTGTCTTGCAAGAGAAGGATTTTCTTTTTATATATTTAAGAAGAAAGCAAGACTGTGATAGCCACAACCTTTCCATTGTGTAAGGTATTAAAACTGAAATTGAAGCTCTTTGTCTGCCTGGTTTGTCTTTCTGTCCCCAGTTCCAACTTTACTTATTTCCCTATCTTAGTTATTTTCCTAAATTACCCAGTTTCATCTTCATGAAAATATACTATGATTTATTTACTATTTCCTCTTTAGTTAATTTAATTTTAACTAATTTGTTAATATACATTGAAATAAAAGCTTTTACATTGATTTCACATCCCCAGCCATCATCATCATCATCATCATCAAGATTAATTCTTTCTAAAATTGCTAAATTGCCCAGCTTGGCTTCAAACTTGCAGTCAGACTTCCTGTTCCATCTCCTAGGGTGCCGGGATTTCAGGCCTGTGTCACTCAGCTCACCCATCTGTCCCTTTCTCAAGGTGTTTCCTTCTGTGAAGAAGCATAATTCTCCAGTCCGAGTCTCCTGCACTCTGACTCTTCTGCATGGGCTTCATGTCCTACTGCAGCTCATATTACTGATCACAATGGATCGTGACTGAAGCCAAATTCTAAACACTTGGTATATGCCAGTGAAAAATGGCATACACTTTTCATTATTTTATTCAGTAATTCCATGTAGGAGAATTATGAAAATAATATTTTCATCTTAAATAGAAACAAGTAAAACTTAAAGAAAATAAACACTGAAACTGAGCACTCGGCACTGTACCTTATCTTAAACATTGCTATTATTAGGATCTGTGTGAGAACCCTTCTATGCATAGAATTGAGGTAGGATAAAAGAACTAAAGGTAGGTAGAGAGAGTATAAGGAAATTCAACTTTTAACCCAAAAAGAAATGTATAGACTAAAAATTCAAAGGACAGCAAGCAATATGCAATGCAATAGGAACATCAAACCAAGTAGACGTAGCTATTCTATTCTCAGACAAAGTAAGCTTAAAGTCAAAACTGATCGGAAGACTCAAAAAGGAAACTACATGCTGGCTAAGGGCACTACTCCGCAGGAAGGGATAGCAATGACAGATAAATGGCACATGCACCAGACAGTGTGGCACCCAGCTTCACGAAGCAATATAACTGGACAACAAAGACGAGACAAAGAGCAACCGAGGTGATAGTGTGAGAGCTCAGTATCTCGAAGAATAAATAGACCATGTAAAGGACAAAGGTAGGGGGGCTTTCGGGTTACTGCAGTGGTTAAAGTGTCTGTGCCGGTAATCCCTGTCCAGCACAGGGAATGGTGGTTCAATGCTCACACCCACCATTAAGGCAGCCTGAGCCAGCCAAAAGAAAAAAAACGAAAAAGAAATGTACAAAATTAAGAAAGAGCCGGGCGTGGTGGCTCATGCCTGTAATCCCAGAACTCGGGAGGCTGAGCCAGGAGGATTGGTGCGAGTTCGAGACCAGCCTAGGCTACAAAAGTGAGCTCAAGGCCAGCCTCAACTGCATAGCGAGACCCTGTCTCAAAAACGACAAAAAAAAAAAAAAAAATTAAGAAAGAAATATAAATATTGAACCAAATGTTTTATCAAATGAATTTAAATAAATACAGAATGTTCTACACAACAATGGAATATACAATCTCTTCAGTAGCAAATGTTACTTTCTTCAAAATAGACCACGTACTACCCATAAATCCTGCTTAATTAAATGCAAAAGAACAATAATTTTAATGGGGATGTTATTGTCTCATTATGTAATGAGCCTAGAAACCAATGGCAGCAATAAATTCCACCAAGAGTGCAAATGCAAGACAACTAAATATCACAATCCTTAGTAATCAATGTATCACAGAAGAAATCAAGGTAGAAATGTTAGAGTTTCTAAAATTAAATGATGCTACGAGATCATATCAGAACTTATAAGACACAATGAAAATGGACCTAAGAGGAAAATTTTAAGGACCACCTCGGAAAAACTCAATGAGCACAAATGATACCCCGGGGCTGCACTTCCAGGTCCTTCAAAAACAAGGGCATTCCAAATGCAGAAGTAGTACAAGGAAGAAAATTGTAAAGAACAGTAAGGAAATCAGTGAAAAAGAGATGAAAGGAAGAGTTAATGGATTAAAGAAAAAACAAAGTAAGTCTGTTTCATCAAAGAAAGGAAAGCTAACACAAAAATCAAAGCAAGTAGAAAGGAAAAAGGAGAAAGTATAATGGATCTGCCTGAAAGTCATAAGGTTTTTAAGTAATGTTTTACAAACCTGCATGCCATAATTGAAAAACTTGAAAGAAATGGAGATCTTCTTTAGTTTTATTTATTTAATTTTATTTTTATTGCTTTTAATAAGAAATAACAATGCAACGGTTTCAACACTGTAGTAGTACATTCCCAATAATTGTCTTTTTTTTTTTTTTCTTTTTGAGACAGGGTCTCACTATGCAGTTCAGGCTGGCCTTCAGCTCACTTTTGTAGCCCAGGCTGGTCTCGAACTTTCACCAATCCTCCTGCCTCAGCTTCCTGAGTGCTGGGATTACAGGCGTGTGCCACCACGCCCGGCTTTTTTTGTCTTTTTGAGACAGGGTCTGATTAGGCAGTTCGAACTGGCCTTGAGCTCACTTTTGTAGCCCAGGCTGGTCTCAAACTCGCACTGATCCTCCTGCCTCAGCCTCCCAAGTGCTGGGATGACAGTCGTGTGCTACCACGCCTGGCCCTTCAATCTTCTTGTATTTTTTTCTTTTTTAATCATTATGATATAAAATTTTCTTCTCATTGAACTAAGAGAAAGTAGTTGCCTACTTAGTGCAATATCCCATAATCACATCAGTTACTGGAAAAACTGGCAAAGATGGAAGCTGTTCATGTAAGCCTTCTATAGCTCAGCATACTAATCTAGCTTTACATTTTAGGAATCATGGTTAAACTTTTCTGATGGGTGGTTAAGGGCAAGTTAAACTAAGACTTGTATAACAAAATAGAGAACTTTTTTATCTCCCAAAGTCAGTCAAATCCCCTTAGGATTTACTTTGAAACCATGTACAGTGCTTTGTAGAACTGTTGTCAGTGTCGGCCATCTGGACGAGGCACAGCCATTGCTTGATCAGTTTATTCTCTGTGAAAGCCCGAGAGAATGTTTCCTCTCTAGGTGACTCTACTTAGGAGATCTTAAATAGATGTGAATTATTAGAATAGAAACTAAAAGAATTAAAATTTCTGAATAATTCAATAAAGTTCAATGAAATTGTAAAAGTTATAAAAAATAATGGACCAACCAAAATTTTTCACGAGCTGATGGATTCACTGCTAAATTCTCAAAGCAGTTCAGAGGAGATTAGGTGCCAATCTTTCTCAGGCTGTTTAATGAAACCAAAAGTGAATAAAGGTTTCCATTCCTGGATTGCAGTACCACATTGATCCCCAAACCAAGTAAGTATGCAGTTAAAACAAAGAGGAGATTACAGGCCAGTCTCAATAATGAACACATATGTGAAAATCTACTCTAAGACGTGGGAGAACAGATTGCAACAAAACATCTAAACGTTTATATATGATTATTATATATCAAGTAGTTTCACCTCCAAGATACAAGGATGGTTCAACACATGCAATAATAATGAATCACATATAATGAATCAGATAAAGAGCCAATAACAAAATTCACATGATCACTTCAAGATGCAAAAGCAAATTAAAAAAAAAAATTAGTGAAATCCTTTCATTTAGGTTAAAAAGCCAGAAGAAAACATGTACAGAAAAACTACATCTTCATCTGATAAAAGCCATCTAAGCTAATTCTACTGCCAGAAAACAATTTTTGGTGGTATTGGGAATTGAACTCACAACCCTATGCTTGCCAGGCAAGCAGTTATTCTACTGGAGCTATTTCCCCGGCCCCCTTCTGAGCACATATTAAAGGGAGAAAAGTTGAAACCTTTTCAAATCTGAAACAAGGAGAAGATGTCTATTAGCAGTGCTGCTCTTTGATGTAGTCTTTGAGGCATTTGCCAGAGCACTCAAGCAAGACAAAGAAAGAAGAATATATAAGGAGAAATAAGAATTCTAAGACTCATTATCAGCAGATGCCAGGATCCTCTACTTAAAAGCTCCAAAGAGTTCTGCCAAAACTCTTAGAGTTAATAAGCAAATTTATCAGTGTAGCAGGATAGAAAATCAGCACATGAAAATCAATAGCTTTGCTATAAATAAATGAACTCAGCAAGAAATTAGTAAAACAGCATTATTCACTAAAGCGTCAAGAAAAATCAAATGCCTAAGTATTAACCAAAGGGCTTGCCAGATAGCTTGTTAGATTAAATCACTTGCTTAGGCAGACACACCAGTTTTCAATCCTCAGCTGCTGTGCTGGCCCTGCCCAGGATTATGCTTAGGGTAGATTGAGAATCAGCATGGTGGTGCACACCTGTAATCTCAGCACTTGGGAGTCTGAAAACAGGAGAATCCCTATGAGTCTGATCTATGTTAGGAGATCCTGTAGATCTTGTACTAAATACAAAAAAAAAAAAGAAGAAAAAAAAAAAAAAAAAAAAAAAGAAGAAGAAGAAGAAGAAGAAGAAGAAGAAGAAGAAGAAGAAGAAGAAGAAGAAGAAGAAGAAGAAGAAGAAGAATTAATCTAACCAATGAAGTAAAAGATCTCTGCAATGAAAACTACATCACTGTGAAAAAAGAGATCCAAACAGACATCAGAAAATGGATAAAATATCCTATGTTCGTTGGTAAGAACCAGTATAGTGAAAAATCCTATACACTCAAAATTCTAATACAGGGGATAGGGAAAATTGAATATTCACAGGCAGAATATGAGTGTAGACCCAAATATCTAATCGTGCAATAAACCAAATTATAATTGTTCTGAGATCTAAATTTTAAACCAGAAGCAAAGCATTGGAAGACAAATAGGTAAAAGTCTTGAATACATAGGTGGAGGTAGGAACTTTCTAGACAGAAAATCAGTAGCACAAGGGATAATACCAAGGCTGGGGCTATAGCTAAGCAGTGTAGCACCTGTCTGACAAGTGTGAGGCCCTGATTTCTATTCATAGTACAAGAAAGAAAAAAAAAAAGAAAAGACGAGGGAGAAAGAATGGTGGAGGGAAGAAGTGAAGGAGGGAGGGATGAAGAGAGGGAGGGAGGAAGAGAAAGACTAAAAATCAGCAAGTAGTGTCATAGCAAATTAAAAAGACTCTGAATAATAAAAGGAAAAAAAAGATTAAAGAAACAAGCTGTTGAATGGAAGAACTTATTTTTCAACTATTTCTTGGACAGAGAACTAAAGTCTAGAATTTATAAAGAACAAGCAAAAAGTAGAACTCCGTGAAAAAAGTCAAACGCCCAATCTACAAATGGGCAAACAAAATGAATAGAAATCTCTCAGAAGTACTAATGCCTGATAAATCCATGAAAAAAAAAAAATAAAGTTCAACATAACTATTCATTAAAGAAATGCAAATCAAAACTGCGATGCAATCTTACTCTAGAAGTATTGACTATCAACAAGAAATCAAATAGCTGGGCATGGTGGCACACGCCTGTAATCCCAGCACTCGGGAGGCTGAGGCAGGAGGATCGGTGTGAGTTCGAGACCAGCCTGGGCTACAAAAGTGAGCTCAAGGCCAGCCACAACTGCATAGTGAGACCCTGTCTCAAAAAGACAAAAAAAAAAAAAGAAAGAAATTAAATAATAAATGCTGGCATGACTGCATAGATAGACTTTTCTACACTGTTCGTTGCAACATAAAGTAATACAATCAATATGGAAGTCAACATGAAACTAAAACTAAAACCATCTCTTCATCTTCTATATATCTTTTCCAAGAGTTAAAGTCATACTACAGTCACAAATCCATATTCATGATTGTAACAGTATAATAGCAGCCTATCTGCTAATTAACAGTGGAATGTATAAAGAAAACATGGTATTTATACACAACCTGTACAAGTCTGCCATTAGGAAGGATAACCTGGAGACATGTAAAGGAAAATGAATACAACTTGAGGCCATCATATCAAGTAAACTAAATGAGACACACATTTCAATACTGTATGGTATCTCTTACATGAGAAGTTCAAATTATAAATAAAGACCCAAATAAAAGATAAATGGTAGGAAGCCAGACCTTTCTCCAATACAGAGATGAACAATAAACGAAGGGTGTTGGCAGGAGCGGATGGGGGAAAAGGAATTGAAATGAAAGTAGGGCTTTTGCAAATGGGAAAGGAAACAAGGTTGAAGAAGCAAGGAGGAATACTAAGGTTAGTGGATAAAAATATAGTTAAACAGAGTTAAGTTAATGTAAAATACACTATATGTTCAAATTCCTCAGAATAAAGAGAATCACTGTATACTGCAAACAAGTACTAATACTAGTAATAGCCATGGAAATACTTTCTGAGGTAGAAACAAGATGAGGATTTTAGTCTGAGTTGTAAAGTAATTTGTGACTCCATTCTGCACAGCAAATAAAACACAAGGCATATGCTTGGGCACAGATGAAAACTGTACCATTGATCAGGGTAAATTTCATCCGATGTGTCTTTGTTGAACAATACATAATAATTATCTAAATAAGTCTAGAGATCAGAGAAAGATTTGAGCTAAGGAAAAGGAAGGCTTAAAACTGTTACATTATGCATACTATGAATTTTTATGTGTATTTGTATATATATGTATCCTCTGTAGCTGTGCTTTAAGACATTGAATTAATTTAGAAACCGCTCCTATATAACTAATTCTACTTCATGATCTTGAGTAGACTTGACTTTCACAAAACATTTGGAAGAATTTCTTAAAAAAACATTTTCGGGGGCCCGGCGGGATGGCTCAGTGGTCTAAAGCGCCTGCTTGGGGAAGCTTGGGCAGCTTCAGGGACCGCGGTTCGATCCCGGGCACCACATGCGGCGCCAGCCCTGCCCTTGGGGCGGGCTGAGCCGGCCATGAAAATGAGTGAATAAACAAACAAAGGTTCTGAAACAATAAATAAATAAATAAAAATTAAAAAAAAAAAAAAAAAAACATTTTCATCAAACTGTTCCTAATAAATGAAAAAGTGACTACTTATTGGGGGATGAACAAGAAAATTATACATAGGCAGGAAAAAAACAAAACAAAACTCCCTACTGTCCCTATTTATCTCAGAATGTATGATACCTGCTTTCATTACATAGCATAGACCAATTTAGATCACTGTGCAACTCATTTAAACCAACAGCTACTTAAATACAATGATCATACAAAAAGTTTTGTAAAATGTTGTACACAGTGTCAGAAAACCTTCTGAGCAATAATAATTCATAAAATGCATTAGTTATTTACTGACTCAGTATGTTATTTTATGAATGTATTTTGGAAAACATAAGAAACCAAAATACAATGTCCAAGCACACCCATAGAAATATGACTCTATTTTCACTCATTTATTACTTATTTTCACATATGTCATTTATATTGTTGGGACTAATTTAAATAACTTTTGTTACACTACACAATTTTTGATTTGGACATATTGTTTCAGGTTTGCCATCGTTATGTTTAATTATACTTAATTTTGAAAAAAATCTTTTTGATGAACATTTCAGTTTTCCTCCATATTTGACCTCCAAAAGCAAAACTGTGATACAGAGTTTATACTGAGGTTACAAGGCCAAATATAACTGAGCTATGTATTTATGAGTCTGCATATACTGATATATACTGAGCTCTCTCCAATAAAAGTTAGAGGCTTCATTCTAAATCATGATCAATAAAGGAAAATATAAAGCATGGGATAATTATTACCTTGTTCATAATGAGAAAAAAATAGTATAAAGATATTTTCACAAAAGCAGAATCCAAGCAGTTAATATGAACAGGAAACTAGTCATTAATGAATATATCATCAAAATAATATTCTAACAGGATGAACTGCTACAGATATGCACCATCTATATGTATTATGAGAAGAATTGGTTAACATGTGCCTTTTCTCATAGATGTGGGTATTAAACATTTATATCAGCCCAGTAATCATGTACAAAAGATCTTTTTAAACAGCAATCTATATATTTTATAGAGATATTAAAGCTAGAATTAGAACAGGTTATAAAGAAAGACTCAGTGTACTAAGAGTCTACTCTTTGCCAGTAAGTCTTGTATACAGGAAGCTATTACAAAGAACATTATCATGATTTTTGCAATTATAAAAGTGATGCCATACCTAAAGTCACACAGTGAGTATTAGGAGGAGAACTAGAAAACAAGCTCAAGTTCAAAACCCACGCCTTGCCAAATCCGTCCAAAAACACTTGAATCTTAATGAAATCAAATTAAAGCACTCTACTTCTATGAATATTTGAGATATTTTTACTGAAGCTTTTTAAAGTTTACTAGAATGTGTTAAGGACTAATTAGTGTAAAGTAAAAGTGAGTCAAGTTAAGAAAGTAAGCTTTATCCCATTACCATGTCAAGTGGGTTGAACTCAAAGTGCTCTCGGGAGAAGCGGGCTCTCCAGCTCATTAGTACGTGGGTGTATGCATGTGCTGGCTTGTGGAGAGCCTAGAGGCAAATCTGGAAGAGTGAGTGCATAATTAGACTCATATTTCCCAAACCGTTTCTGGGACACCCTTCATGAGGGGCTTTATTTTCCACTGTATGTCTGTAGTTGTATTTTTTTCACTTAAATATTCAAAGCAGCCAGAGCGTGCTTTAATATTTTTCTTAAGTAGTGAAATGTGGAGTGAATGTTTTCAAATATATCTAAAAGAATAATATACTAAGAAATGCAGAACTATACACCAGGATAAGTGAGACACTGCTTTGTATCATTCCCTCCATTCTTCTCTTCCAATCGCACCCACACTTTCATGTTTTCTTCTGGAAAAAGTATACATATGTAGAAATGTAAGAATGAAATTGAGTCCATAGAAGATAGTTCAGTGTCAGTACATGCTTATGTGTGTTTGCATGAGACTGGTAGAAGTCACTTTGATGAAAAGAGGAAAACATGTGCTCCAACTATATTGAAGAAGGCTGTAGTTGCTCTAGATTCTAGCTAAAGCTATTATTCATTAATATCTCAGCCACGAAACCCAGCTGACAAAGTGCATTATGTCGTGGAACCACTTCATATATTACCTATTAAAACTTCAGATGACAAAACAGTGAGAAAATTAACTACGAAAACATCTGAGACAAGTAATTTTTGGAATATAATTGTTCTACAAAACGTCTTAGGATGGAAATCCTTGGTTAAAAAGGAAAGCAACTGGCTGGCACACTCAGGCTGAACCTGTTGTTAACCTCAGAAGATGCAAGTGATGGACACCCTAATAAGATGAAGAAGGATTCCATGGAACTCCAAGAGACTGAAAAAAAGAGAGACACATACAAAAACTTCAAAAATATAATCATTATCTAGGTATTTACATTTTCATGAATATATAGGATTTATATGGATCCATTTTTTTAAATCAGTGAAAGAATAAAAGAGAAAGCAAGTGTGTATGGAAACAATGCCATGTTCATAGCTCAATTTAAAGTCTTTAATTCCCTCAAATGGAACTATGTAATAAGCGCAAACTCAATAAAATGACTACTATAAATTCTGAGAAGATCTGGATAGAATGAAAGTAAATTTTTTTTACAAAAGAAAATGCGCCCTTAAGTAAGTTAAGGTCAGTTATGTATTTATGACATACTTTACAAAGCTGAATACGGTCTCTCTGCCACTACAGATTTATGTTCTTCTCTTTCTCTTACTTTTTTGTCTGAAATGCTGGATGCTCTGGACCTTATAAAATATCCTATTGGCGGGCTTGTTCCTTGGGTTTTGTTCGTAGAATGCATCTTGATATGTTCTTCCTGTTTGTCTACCTAAGGTAAAAATTTAATACAGCTAGTGGAAATAGAGACAACTGAGCTGGGGAGATAGTTCAGCAGCAGAAGCATCTGCCCGGCAAAGTCAGGGTCCTGAGACTGATCCCCAGTCTTAAAAAAAAGAAAAGAAAAAGAAAAAGAAATAGAGAAAGTAAAGAAAGCTTAGCAAGTGAATGTACACCTACATTATATCATTTGTGTCATGTTATGATCCCTTGTTTTCTCTGTTACAATGTTCTTTTTTACATTATTGTTATATCTTATTAAATACCATCTATGAACACATTAATCAATATATTTTAAGCTTACAAGCACAGGAATTAGTTCACTGACTGAAACAGATTGTTCATTTTCAGGAACACTGTATCACTGCAGAAAAGGCTTATAGATTTAAACCCAAAAACCTTTTTATTTAAACATGAAGGCTACAGTTAAGAGGTCAGGAGATCCTGTACATTTTTGGCAATAAATGAATAAAGGAATGTATGAAAGATTTATTTCAAAATAAATGAAAACATTACTATCTATACTGATTATTTAGCAGAGACACAAATCCAATCTCAAGGCAACTTCTCAAAAGTTCAAACAAAATAATTCAATTGCCCAGAAAGCAATCAGGTATTTTTAATACTCTGATATTTAATAAAGATAGCTTTATCTCTGCAAACACAATTTCATAACCAATATTATATTCTAGATAAATATAAAAGAATACTGTACAATGTACTAGGATTTAATTTGGAAAGACTACAACTTACACCTTCCCTTTAAAATATGAAATGAAATTTCTGCATAACAAAAGTTGTATTTCTTTTCCTCAAATCTACTTAGATATCTGTTATGTAAAATGCAAGTGTAGAAAATAAATACTTTTTATGCAAGATTTCTTAACTCAAAGCTGACTGGCAGTAATAGAATTTTTTTAAAGTGCATAGGTATTTAGTAATTTAGAAATCAAACCATATATAAATTGTAGCAGGACAGTCTTTTGACATTTTGTTTTCCTTGTGTCTAGCTTACTTTTATTACCGTTTTTTACAAATATTTTCTTTAAAGAGAGCATAGCTATAATTGATATGACATTAGAAGCAGTATCCATTCAGAAGACCACATTCACAGGTATTTTAATCGTGATTTTAGTATTACACATTGCTGTCCTTAGGGAAATTGCTTAGTTCCCAGAAAACAGCGTATAGAGTTAGGTAGGTAGGGTGAGAATTCTACCCATTAACTACTATTTTCAAAAGCCTGATGGAAATTCGTAGGACTATTGCCTTAACCATCTAGTTTATATACATGTATGATTTTTCCTCTACCATATTTCCCAACTACTCTTCTTTCTCACTCTTCATTGTTTAATCCTTAAGTTTTCTCTTTCCATTTAACTGTGTTATACCTTTCAATTTTTATTTCTTCTTTTGAGTTCCTACACTAGGGAGACAATATAATATTTACATATGTGTGTCTGATTTATTTCACTTATGAGTATAGCTTTAAGTTGCATCTACTTTTTTTTTTTTTTTTTGTCTTTTCGAGACAGGGTCTCTCTATACAGTTCAGACTGGCCTTGAGCTCACTTTTGTAGCCCAGGCTGGTCTCGAACTCGCACCAATCCTCCTGCCTCAGCCTCCCCAGTGCTGGGATTACAGGCGTGCGCCACCACACCCGGCTTACATTTGCTCATTTATGAAGGCATTCTTTAAAGACTTCTCCAGATACAACTTCTCTAACTACAATGAAATACCCATCTCTGACAAAACAAAACAAAAAAGAGGGATATAAATAAAGGACCATTTTGTTGTAAATATATATATAGATATACATATATGTATATTGTTGTGCATATATATCATATACATATGATATATATAAAATATATGATATATATCAAATATACATATGATATATATCAAACTAAGAGAAAGTATATACAGCTATTTCCTCTTAGTTTGTTGAGAATAGATATAGATATACAGCTATTTCCTCTTAGTTTGTTGAGAAGAAAGAGTTATAATAATATTGTTTAGACAAGATACCATGTCTGCATTTTGTCCTCTGAATAATTACTCAGAAGACAGTATGCAGTGTATTAATTATTAGAACTGTCCTAATAACCTGTTTTGAAACTGTTTCATTGCTATTTTATCTTTTTTCCTCATTAAAATAAATAAAAATTAAAAAATTAATAATCATATAAAAGCTGAAAGATTAAAATATTTTAATTTTATAATGGTATTGATATCATTTCTAAAACCCCAGAATACAAATAATCATGATTTTCTTCATAGTACATAATACAGAAAATAGCAATATATTCTGTATTATGTGACACACTGCTTTCCAAAATATTTCCTTTAAAATGTAATTTTTTTATTTTTTGCTCAAGGTCCATTTTCTGTTTAAACATTTTCAGAAATTTTCTTAGCATTGAAAATTATCTGTTATGCCGGGCGTGGTGGCGCACGACTGTAATCCCAGCACTTGGGAGGCTGAGTCAGGAGGATCGATGCGAGTTCGAGACCAGCCTAGGCTACAAAAGTGAGCTCAAGGCCAGCCTGAACTGCATAGCGAGACCCTGTCTCCAAAAGACAAAAAAAAAAAAAAAAAAAAAAGAAAATTATCTGTTAAGAAATTTTCTGATGGAGAAGCTGAAAAGAATACAGGTCATTTGAAGTCATATGGGAAGTATAATTAAGGTTATAGAAACCAACTCCAGTGGAAGTATGAGTACAACTAAATTTCTTAGAAAAATAAGGAAATATTGTGTATGATTTGCTATAATTGAGGAAAATACACTGTTTATAGCAAATCATATTGCATCATTTCTGATGTTTTATACATGGATAAATTCCATGTAGGGCTCATCATTAATGAAACATAGATCCAAGTGAGGATAAAGGCCAGGTATCCCGAGAGCAATTGTACTGGTTTTAGTAGTGAATCATAAGTAAAATCCTGATACTGTTTCTATAGTACATCAGAAGAAATTAAGCAGGTAGACAATATAACTAAATACATAAATAAAAAATTAAAAAATATAAATAAGAATTAATCACATTATTTATTTATTTATTTATTTATCTTTTTTTGGTGGGACCAGGGTTCAAACTCATAACCTTGTACTTCCCAAATAGGCACTCATGCCATGGAGCTATCTCCCCAGCCCCTAGTTGTCTTTTTGAGACAGAGTTTCAGTACACAGTGCAGGCTGGCCTTGACCTCACTGTTAAGGCCAGGCTGCTCTCTAACTCTTACTGATCCTCCTGCCTCAGCTTCCCAAGTGCTGGGATTACAAGCCTGCACCACCATTCCCAGCTTAATCACATGTTTTCTTATTATCATTTTTTCTGCCCTGTTTCTGAAGTTGCACATGATACCAGAGGGGAAATTCACTTCACATGTTGTTTTCTGTGTCTATTGAATCTGTTGGATCTGCCATTCTCTGTCAATGTTTTTATCCCATAATGCGTTATTACAGATCTAAACTTTAATACTTTCTGGGAAAAATTTCTTAAATATTGTATTTTCTTGTATTTCTTATCTAATTCATTATTTTTAAGGTTGCTTCCACCACACTTAGAAGTTCTCTGGATTTAGATATTGAAATAATCTTTTAGAAATTGTAGGAAAAATATTGGAATGTCATTTCCTCTTGAAACCTCTCACCTCCAAATGCTGACAAGAATATGATGAAATCAGTGTACCACAGGTTTAAGTGTAAAACAAAGCATAACGGGTTACCTACAATGATTTCATTTTTTTGGTTATCTGAAGAGAATTTAAAAATACTAAAAGAAGGAAAAATATGAAACAAGACAAAAATTAGAAATGATTTAGAGCTTCACCAAAAGACAGAGAGAAAAAAAAGTGGGCCCCAGCCGAATAGCTCAGTGGATTAAAGCAACTGTAAGTAAGCACAGGGGCCAGGGGTTCAATCCCCCAACTGGCATGCTTGCCCCACCCCCTGGTACACTGAGAGGCCAGCTGAGACTGGGTGTAGTGGTACACACCTGTAATCCCAGGTCTTGAAAGTCAGGCGGATCACTAGGAATCAATCTCATAGAGAGATCCTGAGCACCCTGTAGACACTTCTCTAAAATACAAAAAAAGAAAAAAAAAAAAAAGAATTCAACAATGGTATTTGTGTCGGTATTACTGTGTTATACAATGTTGTCTTCAAACTAGTTATTCATATTACCAGATATCAATGTTCAAAATTGGTAAAAACAAAAAGAAAATATATAAGAAGTTTAAAGTGGACCAGGGAGATAACTCAGTAGAATGAGAACTTGTCTAGCAAGTGAAAGGATCTGAGTTCAGTCCCCAGTACTGAAGAAAAAAAAAAAAAAAAGAAATTTAAAAGAACATCAACAAAATTTTAGAATCCACTGCTCCACTATGTAGCCCCATATGTCAGCTATGCAATTATCCAAGCCATCCTGCATACGTATATAAACATGTCTCTCCCTTCACCTTCTTTATTATGCTGTCATTTCTGCTTATCCTAGTTTTTCTTTCCCTTTCAACCAATTATTTGGCTTTAACACTGTCTATTGTACTTTACAGGTTGTATTCATGATTGCAGATTTTCATACTGAGGAGGCAATTCAGTGTTTGCACACTTAGGTGTGATTTATTTCATTCACAATTATGTCTTATACTTGCATTCATTTAGCTATAAAAGTCTTTAATTTTCCTTTTTTATACATCATTGGATAAAACAATCGTATCCATTCCTCAGACGATGGGCATTTGGTTTGTTTCCAGGTTTTAACTATGACAAATTATGCTGCTATAAACATGTACATACATATATTCCTCTTGTATTATGTTTTCAGTATTTTTGGAAAAATACCCAGACAAGCAAATAGCTGGAATCAATAGGATTTTTAATCTTAGCTCTTGAGACATCTCCACATTGGTTTCCAGAATGGTTGTACCAGGTTGCACTCCTGCAAACAGTGGAGAAGGGTTCCTTCTTTCCCAAAGCCCCTTCAGTATTAGTTATTGGTTGACATCTTAATGATTGCCATTCTTTCTTGGGTGACATGGAACCTTAGTGTTGTGTTAATTTGCATTTCTTGAATGATCAGTGATGTTGGACATTTTTTTCATGTATTTCTTTGTCATTTCTATTTCTTCAACTGAGAAGTGTATATTAGTCTAAGATGCCCATTTTTGGATTGGGTCTGAATTTTGGGAGCCTGATAATTTAAAATTCTTTGTATGTCCTAGATGTAAGTCCTTTGTTGGAGGTACAGTAGGCTACATTTTTTTTTTCAGATTGTTGCTATTATTTTTATTTTGTTAGTGATTTCTTTTGATGTGCAGAAACTTGTCATAAAGTTGAGATCCTGATTTTTTAGAGTATTTTCCAGGCTATTTGGTTTTTGTTTGTGAACTCTCTGCATATCCCTATGTCTTCAAGATTTCTACCTACTTTCTCCTCCAGTAGATTTAGTGCTTCTGTTTCAATATTTAGATCTTTGATCCATTTTTCACTGTAGTTAGTATGATGATAGACTTGGGTCTAATTTTAGTCTGCAGTGTGTACACAGCCAGATTTTCCAGCACCATTTCTTAAAGAAGCTATCTTTCTTCCAATAAATATGTACAGGTCCTTTGTCAAAGATAAGGTGGCTGAGTGTGTTTGTAGCTGTTTTTGCATCTTGTGATCTATTCCATTAATCTTTAGGTCTCTTTCTTTAAAATATTATGCTAATTTTATCATAGTAGCTTTATAGTATAATTTGAAGGGAGGGATTATGTTGCCTTCTGCTTTTCTTTGTTGCCCTTTGTTGCCCATGACTGATTTTATTCTAGGTATTTTCTGATACCAAATAAATTTTAGGAATTCTTTCTCTAGATTTTTGAGGTAAACAATGGTATTTTAATCAGGACTGCATTGTATCTATGTAAAGATTTTGGATGTATGGCCATTTTCACAATGCTGGTTCATCCTATCAAGAGGCAAGAAATATATTTACTATAGTTCTCTCCTATTTCTCTCAGTACTGTAATTATCACTATATAAATCTTTAATTCCTTTGTGTGACTAATTCCTAAGAATTTCATTTCTTGGACATTTTTGAAAATGGAGTAGTTTCACTAATTTCTTTCTAGATGCATTTATTTTTTGTGTGCAGAAATTCTATTCTTTCTAGTATGCTGACTTGTAGCCTGTTGCAATACTAGATTTGTATATTAAATGTGCAAGTCTTTTGGCAGAGTTTTGGGCATCTTCTATTTAGAATGTCATGTCATCTAATAGAGATTTCATTTCTTCCTTTCCAATCATTTGTTTTATTTCTCTTTCTTGTTTAGTTGCTCTGCCTAACATTTACAAACTATATTAAATAGGATTGGTGGCAGTGGACATCATTGTACTTTTCATGATTTTAAATTAAAGGCTTTCATTTTCTCTCCACTTAGAATGATGATGGTTGTTGATTGGTGTACTGCATTTGAGGACTTGCCTATATTTATCCCTACATTCCTGAGAGGAACTCCAATTGATCGTGATGCATATATAATCTTCTTGGTGATTTGCTTCATTCTGTTTGCTAGCATTTTATTGAGGATTTTTGCATCTATGCAGATAATGCAGATTAACCTGTAGCTTTCTTCTTTTGGTGGGTTTTTCCTCTACTTTTCGTGTCATAGTAATACTTGCCTCTAGGAATGAGCTTGGGAGAATTGCTTCTTTTTCATTTTTATTAAAGTGTTTGAAAAGAATTGGCATTAAAACTTGCCAAACTATCTTGTAGCTTTTAGCTATAAATCAATCAGGACCTGGGATTTTCTTTTTTCGATGTGATTTTTTAATCCATTTTCAACTTCATTCACTGATTTTGGGTTATTAAGAAATTTTGTATCTTCTGAATTCAACTTTGGCAATTTGTACCCATCTAGGAATCTATCTATTTCTGTGCTTTCCATACTGTGAGAATAATGATTTTCAAAGTAAGTATTGAAAGATTTCTAAATTTCTATAATGTCTGTAGTGATTTCTCCCTTTTTAATCTTTATCCCATGAATTTTATCTGTTTTCTTTTCTTGATAAGGTTGACTAAGGTCTTATCAATTTTTTTATTCTTTCAATGAACCAACTCTTCAATTTACAAATTATTTGTGTTGTTATCATCTCTATTGTATTTATTTCTACTCTGATCTCTATAAATTCCTGCCTTCTTTGGGCTTTGGGTTTGAATTGCTCTTCTTTTCTAGGAGCTTGAAATATAGGATAAGGTTGTTTATTTGGGCTTGTCCTGATTTCCTGATGTGAACATTCACTGCTATAAATTTCCCTCTTAAGACAGATTTCATTGTATCCCACAGGTTCCAGTAATTTGCGTCTGCATTTTTGTTTAATTGTAAATATTGTTTAATTTCTTCTTTAATTTCCTCTGTGATCCTTCATTGTTCAGGAGGGTATTATCTAATTTCTAAGTGTCTATAGAGTTATTTTTTTATTTCTTTTGCCCACATTTTCCATTTTCCTTGCATTATGGTCAGATAATATGCATGGAATAACTTCAATTCATTTGCATTTCATTAAGCATGTTTTATGTGTTACTGTATGGTTTGTTTTGGAGAATTTGCCCTGTGCAGCGGAGAATGTGTATTCTGATGTTGTTGGGTCTAACACTTTGTAGGTGTCAACTAATTCTCCGTTACTATTGTGTTATTGCTCATTTGCCTTTCATGTTTGTTACAATTTGCGTAATATACTTGGATGTTACTACTTTGGGTGCATATATATTTATGAATATTATCTCCTCCTCTTGAAGTTTTCCCCTGATAAGTGCCCATTGTCCTTTTTATATCTCTTCCTTTCAAGTTCACATTGTTAGCACCAGAATAGCCATCTCTGCTTTTTTATGGGTTCCTATCCCATGGAGTATTGTTTTCCATCTTTTGACGTCTTTCTATGAACTTCTTTTTGAGTTAAATATATTTCTTATAAACAGCATATTGTTGGATTTCTTTTTTCTTGGTCCACTCTGCCAATGAGCTTCTTTTGCTTGTTGAATTGAGCCCAATTTCAATGATGATTATATCTGATATGATTTTGCTTATTTTGGTCTTATTTTCCTGCTGTAAGCATCCTACTTTGCCTCTCTAATTGCTTGCTCTGCTCTGTGGTTCCTTTCTGTTGTTGGTGTTGATGCTCTGGTGATTTTTGACTCTTTCTAGAATATCTGTCAGCACACTTTATTAGGTTGGGTAAGTGGTCATGAATTACTTCTGGTGTTCTTTCTCTTGGTAGTATCTTATGTCTCCATTAAATTTGATACATAGTTTTGTGGAGTACATCAATCTGGGTCAGAACTTTATTCTTTCAGGACCTAAAATACTTCACTGAAAGCTCTTCTTGATTTGATAATTTGTGTTGAGAAATCTGTCATGATTCTGTTGGGCTTTCCATTATAAGTGATCTGGGTCTTTCTCTAGTAGCTTGTAATATTCTTTTCTTTTACTGTATTTCTTGGATCTTGATTCTTATATGTCTAGATGTAGACACATAATTTTATTTATTGCAAATGAAGTTCAATGTATCCCATTCCGTGTGTGTCAGATT